>RJWJ010017841.1:0-32403 GCA_004363605.1 Indri indri | reverse complement strand
AAAAAAAAAAAAAAAAAAACTACTTGAACTTGTATAAAAATGTATATTTTTGTCTTAGGTCAGGTTCCCAGGGGAGCAGAGGCTGAGCTGGAGATTTGTGTGCAAGAAGTTTATTTGGGAATGGCCTGGGGAATCAAAATCTTTGAGGATGTGAGAAGCAGGACCGGACAGAAGATGTTGGACTGTGACACATCCCCACCAAGACCTCACCTGGTCCTGTGGGAGCTGGAGCTGAGATGCCCTTTCAGAGCTGTCTGGAATTGAGCCACGGAGGCTGGGCCTTTGTGCCTCCACATCGACAGTCACTGGAAGGGAGTTCCCCTGGGACAGGGCATCACCTTGGCTGAGGCAACTTCCTTCAGCGAAGGCTGGTCCTGGAAAGGGAATCGTCGTGAGCTCTCAGCAGGCAACACATCCTGGAAGTGAGGAAATGAGTCCCTCATCCTGAAGGGAGGATCTGGGGGCATACCACAACAGCCACCAAGAAATCCTACCCCTACGAATTTATTAAAAGTAAATACAGGCCAGGTGCTGTGGCTCATGTCTGTAATCCCAGCATTTTGGGAGGCCAAGGTGGGAGGATCACTTGAGGCCAGGAGTTCAAGACCAGCCTAGGCAATATAGCAAGATTCCCATCTCTACAAAAAAATTTAAAAAATTAGCCAGGCATGGTGGCATGCACCTGTAGTCCTAGCTGCTCAGGAAAGTGAGGAAGGAGAATTGCTTGAGCACAGGAGTTCAAGGCTACAGTGAGCTATGATCATGCCACTGCACTATAGCCCAGGCAACAGAGCAAGACCCTGTTTCTAAGAAAAAAAAAAGGTAAATACAGATATAAGCAAAGAGCAACAATCAACAATGCAGGCTTCAGAGGTCAATGGTTTTTAAGCAGTAGATGAAGGGACCCAGTCAAGGTGGTGGGGGCCATGGGGCAAGGTGGTAAAGGACAGAACTGCATAGACTGAACCCCAAATCTGCATTATTGATTTCTGTGCATGTTGAAGATCTGAAATTGTTTTCTCAGGCAAACCTGCCCACAAGTGTGCCATCTGCACACCTCAGTGTAGACATGCCAGGGATGCTCTCCAGCTCTAAGCGAGCTCCTTTATTTCTAAGACATGATGTCGGCTCTCCCCTGTGTTTGATTAAGTGTCAAAGCTTATACATTTGTTTTTAACAGCAAATAGAAGAGCTGTACTCCCTGATCCTGCCAGAGAGAACCCCAAACTCTCGTAGAGGCAATGCTAGTGCAATGGCCAAGAGTAAGGAGCCACCTGACACAGGCTCACTGCAGGTGACCCTCGGCAAGTGACCTAACATCTTTTTGTTTCAATTTCCTCATCCATGAAAAGGGGTTCATATGCTCATGGCTCTGACCCCATAGAAATGTTACGTGTATTAAATGAGTGAATACATGTAAAAACATTTAGAATAGTGACTGATACATGGTGTTTGCCATTATTATTTTCTGCTTAATCCTTATCAAAAAGTTCAGTAACTCAGTAACAAGAAATAATATTCATGGAGGATGTTGTCCATCTATTCCTCTAAATATTCAGGATTTTGCCTATAAATATTAAATTGTAGAGCTTCATATTTGGTTAGTACTACTTTAGCTGCCACTACAATCACTTCTGCTAAATTATTATCTGCTGTGTCACTTTTTCTTTTTTTTTGGAGACAGGATCTTGCTCTGTTGCCCAGGCTTAGGATGCCGTAGCAGCGTGATCACAGCTCACTGCAGCCTTGAACTCCTGGGCTCCAGTGATCCGCCTCAGCTTCCCAAGTAGCTGGGACTACAGGCGCGTGCCACTATGCCCACCTAATTTTTTCTCTTTTTTTGTAGAGACGGGGTCTCACTCTTGTTCAGGCTGGTCTCAAACTCCTGACCTCAAGTGATCCTCCTGCCTCAGCCTCCCAAAGCGCTGGGATTATAGGCATGAGCTACCATGCTTGGCCTATTGTACTGCATCTTGATGAAAATTACAAAAAGTGGACATAAGAAACTTGCTGGTGTACTCGCTGCAGGAATGGTGTCCATGATAGTGATCATGTTTCACCGGAAAGCGCCTTCATTAGCACCCATGTGAGAATCTTTCCTCAAACCTCAACACTTCTGGTTTAGTCATGTGCTCTAAATGTACAGATGGTTTAGCTTCTGTTTCTAATCACGGCTCCTTCCTCGCATTGGCAGTCGCAGCTATTCAGGACGCCATGACAGACATCGTTGAATCCCATCCATGAATTTATGGGTTTTTTTCCCTACCTTTATTTATCCTCTACCTCAAATTCCTCATCTATTTATAACCTATTGTATAAAGCATATTTCCATAAATTGACTCAAAATCCTTTTTGTGGGGAATGAGACATAGAACAAATACATAAATAAGCAAGTAATAAGTAATACAAAAGTGGATATATGCTGATAAACATAGTGGTAATCATGAGGCTATGCATGGAAATCCTGTTTACTGATTGCATTCACACTTGTGTCTCAACAAAGGTTGTGTCACTGGTTGTCTTTCACAAGCCCACTAAACAGTTCAAAGTTGTTGCAATCTCATTTTAGATGAACAGTAGCTACCAATTAGTCAATTGTGCTAATCTACCACTAAGAAAAACCTTTTGCAAGTCTTCATAAAATACAGTAGAGTGTACAAATGACAATCACATAACAGAACAAATGAATATAATGAATGCCTAGTGTCTCCTAGAGTAATAACAATGAATTTGCATTAATTTTTGTGGCTCAGCTTGGGAGCACTGAGCCCAATTTTTTATGGCTGGGAGAGCGAGTTTACAAAAGCTCACAGAAAGAAAACTTTCTGATTCATGGAATTTTTTAAGTTGGTTGGAATCTTAGTATTTTAATACTGGAAAGTACCTCCAAAAAGTGCTATCCTCTGGAAAGTCCAGAGATGCTCTCAGGGGCTAAGTAGCAAGTTGGCAGGCCCAGGACTGGGATTGGATCTGCTGACGATGGTGGCTCAAGCACTGGACACAGACGACTGTGGCATGAATCCATGTGTCCAGACCACTAAACCCTACTGTGGTCATGACCACACTTTCTGATCTGTGGTATCATTTTACTCATTTTTCAGTTGAACTTAAATGTGCTATCTGCTCAATTTAAGTATTTATTCCTCAGCTTGAGGGAGCATAGCCTGCCAGGGGCTCCGATGGAAGGGGTACCCTCCATGGCTGTACATGCCCTTGGGAAGGAGAGTCTTATGAAAACAGAGCACAGGCATTTCAGTGACCTTTTGGTTGGGTAGAAATCCAAACAACACACTGGAGGAAAGTGACCTTACTTGTCTCCAAGCACAGCCTTGATGTGAGTGCCTCTGCTAGGCACAAGGATTTGAAGGCAAGGGTAAGGACCATGTCTGAATCAACTAGCCCCTGCCAGCTTGTTGGTCTGAGAGAGCAGAGCTGCCCCTACCCACTCACACCTGTGCTTCTCAACTTGGCTCATTTTAGAATCACCTGGGGAACCTTTAAAAACTATGATTAGAGTGACTACAGTTAACAACAATTTATTATATATTTTCAAATACAATCATGTTCCACATAATGATATTTCCGTCAACCACAGACCACATATATGGCGGTGGTGCCCTACGATTATATAATACCATATTTTTCCTGTGCCTTTTCTATGTTTAGTTATGTTTAGATGCACAAATACTTACCATTGTGTCACAATTGCCTGCAGCATTCAGTACAGTAGCACACTTGCAAGCCAAGAAGCAATAGGCCATACCATATAGCCTAGGTGTGCAGTAGCTACACCATCTGGGTTTGTGCATGTACACTCGGTGATGTCTGCACAATGACGAAATTGCCTAACAATGCATTTCTCAGAATGTATCCCCATCGTTAAGAATGAATGCAGCTAAAAGAGAAGATTTTGGATGTTCCCAATACAAAGAAATGATAAATGTTTGAGGTGATGGATATGCTAATCATCCTGATTTGATCATTACACATTGTATGCATGAATCAAAATATCACACTGTACTCTGTAAACATGTATAATTATTATATGTCAATTTAAAATTTTTTCAAAAGCTACCGGTGACTGAGCTCTACCCTACCAAATAAATTAGAATCTCCTAGGTGGGTAGAGGTGGCAGGTATCACTATTTTTAAAAAGCTTCCCAAGTGATTCTAATATGCAATCAGGGCTGAGAACCATTGCAGTAGACAGATGAGGAGGCTGCCTACCTAATGAGAACTGTGCAGCCCTGAGAGCCCTGCCTATTTAGAAACAGCCCCAGCCACCCACTCATACTTCCCCTCATGGCCTAATATAGTATGAGAAGTCTGCCCTCTCCTCCCCCAGTTACTCTGGTACTAAGATGTGACTGTTGTCTCTCTTACTTACTCAACATTAATTGAGCACCTCCTCCCAATCATACACCAGGAATGCAGGAATGAATATGACACAGTTCCTGCTTTCGAGGAACTCACAGACAAATCAACACAATTTTCATATATTAATAGAAAATAATACTGGTCATTGTTTATCAAGTACTTGCAAGGTGCCAGACCCTAGAACTTTGTGTGCTAACTCATTTAATTCTCCCAACAACCTTACAAGAGAGATACCGTTACTATCAAGCCCATCGTACAGACAAGACTCCTGGGCCACAGAGAGTTGTGATTGCCCAGGAGAAGCTGGGCTGGGAGCCGCACTGCAGCAGCCTGGCTCTAGCATCCACACCTTTAATCACTAGGCTGGGTGGAGGAGTGGCTGCATTAAATGCCACAGAAGCATGAAAAGACATTGTTGATTCAAAGTATGGCTGGAAATGGGCCTGAAAAATCAGTTTAGGACCAGATTTGTGAACAGCCTCATGGCCATGAAGTGTGGAGGGTGGGGTTCGATTTTATCTTCTATAGACAGAGGGTAGCCAGTCAAAGTTTTAAACAGAGGAGCAAAATGAGCAGATCTATATTTTAGAAGGTAAGGGTGAGATATGCCCCTGAAAGTCATGAGTTAAAAAAGAAAACAAAAAGTAATAAATAAATAAATAAAAAATAAAGGATTAGAATAACCACAGGGTGGAGAGATTAGCTGGGAGAGAGGATGCAAGACAAAGGAAGGCAGTGGGACGGAGGGAGAAAAGGGGCAGGATGCCTAGACACTTCTGACTTAGAAATGACAGGATTTCGTGGCTGGTGGGAGAGGGGAGAGAAGAGGGAGGCAGCTCCCGGGTTTATAATGACAGACTTGGCAGGTGAGCGCTCTGGGTATTGAAGCAGTCTGTGGAGGGAAGGTAATGAGCTCGGTTTGGGGTGTGTTGGGTTTCTACAAACCTTACTGTCTGCCAGGTGCTAAGAGGCATGACGGGTAAGTCACTTCAGACCCTTTGGGCTCACAGAGATATTTCTTTGCAAAATCATAAATATGGAAACTTCCCGAAGTTTCTTAGAAATGCATTGATTTTGGAAGTTAGATGTAATTAATTTGAAGAGAAACTGAGAAGTAAACCATGATGGTGATTTTGTTGTTTCGAAAAGTGCCATCCTACCAAAATTAGAAAAAGACACTCTCTTTATACTGAGTAACAAATCCAAAAATAACAAAGCCAACCCAAAATGAAGCCTATGAGAAATGAAAAACACATACTTTTCAGCTACCTAAATATTTGGATTCTATTTTAAGGGCAGTGGCAGCATTGGGTGTGTGTCTTGAGAATGTTTAGTTCTAAATAGATTTTTCTCATCTTTACTTTATGGCTGCAGTCCCCAACCCCTGGGCTTTGGACCAGTACCAGTCTGTGGCCTGTCAGGAACCAGGCTGCACAGCAGGAGGCGCGCAGCGGGCAAGTGAGCGAGTGAAGCTTCATCTGTATTTACAGCCACTCCCCATCACTCGCATCACCGCCTGAGCTCCGGCTCCTGTCAGATTAACGGTGGTATTAGATTCTCATAGGAATGTGAACCCTACTGTAAACTGTGTGCGTGAGGGATCTAGGTTGCACACTCCTTATGAGAATCTAATGCCTGATGATCTGAGGCGGAGCTGAGGCGGTGATGCTAGCGCTGGGGAGTGACTGCAAATACAGATTATCATTAGCAGAGAAGTTTGACTGCACAGAGACCATAATAAATCAGTTGCTTACAGACTCATATCAAAACCCTATCAGTGAGTGGCAAGTGACAATGCAATAATAATAGAAATAAAGTGCACAATAAATGTAATGTGCTTAAATCATCCCAAAACCATCCCCTCACCCCCACCCCCACACCCCATGGAAAAATTGTCTTCCATGAAACCAGTCCCTGGTGCCAAAAAGGCTGGGGACTGCTGCTTTATGGCACAGTGCTTCAACTCACTTTTTGTCTCTGCAATATTTGCTTTTTATCTACTAAAGCTAAACTTTGTTCAAGAAACACTCATACAATGGCTACACATTACTCAATTTAGCCACAAATTTATACAGCTAGTATTTAAGTGTGAATATTCCAAGTATCACCCTAAAATGGAATTTTTCTGATAAACAAAATAGCCCAGATTAGTTTAAAATCATTTTCAAAGAAAAGTCAAAAAAAAGTAATTAATTTCTCCATGAGAATTAATCGTTACTTTTTAAAAGAAACACCTACATTTTTTGTTGCTTTTCTATATGTTTAGATTAGATTAAGGGTTGATATGATCATGAGTTCTAGGATTTCATAGCAAAGCCTTGCAACCTTCTGCAGATGGTGACTCTTCTTTGAGAAAATTTTTGGCTTACTGTGCTTTAGTAAGGCTGAACCCTTAACCATGGGCCCCCGTGAAACCTGAGCTGCCCATCACGAACTTGGTGTTGTCTAACCCACCAGACCATAAAGTCGGGTGTGCACAGCAGCACTCCATTGTTAAATGACAATGGTACATATGGTTTGAGCAGGTCCTGAAGACACAAGTAAGTTGTATGAGGAAGTGGCCCAGATGTCCACGGCCCCTACTCCTGCTACATCACCTTGTCTCTCCTAGCCTGCACCTATGGCCTCATGGAGAGTTCCTTATGATCAGTTGACTGAAAAAAATCTTGGGTCTGGTTTATAGAAAGTTCTGCATAATACACAGGCATACCCAACACTGAATAGCTCCACAAACCCCTCTAGGACATCCCTGAAGGACAGTGGTGAAAGGAAATACTCCCAGTGGACAGAATTATAAGCAGTGCACATGATTGTTCATTTTGCTTGGAAGGATAAATGGCCAGGGGTATGAGTCTGGCCACTGGGCTGTAGCCCATGATTTGTCTGGATGGACTTGGAAGGGATATGATTGGAAAATTGGTAACAAGAAGGTCTGGAGAACAGATGCATGAACGGAGGTGTATGGGCAAAGAATGTGAAGACATTTGGGTCTTATGTTAATGCTCACTAAAGGGTGACATCAGCAGAGAAGGATTTTAATAACCAAGTGGATAGGATGACCCATTCTGTGGATAAAAGTCAACCTCTTTCTCCACTTATACCTGTCATTGCCCAGTGGGCTCATAAACAAAGTGGCCAGGTGGCAGGGGCCCAGCAACATAGACTCATATTCACCATGGCCAACCTGGCTACATCCACTGCTGAGGGCCCAGTCTGCTGCAGCACAGACCAACACTGAGTCTCCTACGTGGTTCCATTCTCCATGGGGATTAGCAAGGTTGATTGCACTGAAACACTTCCATCACGGAAGGGGCAGCACTTTGTTCTTACCAAAACAGACACTTAATCAGGATACGGATTTGCCTTCCCTGCATGCAATACTTCTGCTGAAACTACCATCCATGGACTTAAAGAATGCTTTATCCACTATCACGGTAATCCACCACAGCATTGCTTCTGACCAAGGAACTCATTCATAGCCAATGACATGTGGCAATGTGCCCATGGTTATGGAATTCACTGACCTCAGCACGTCCCCCATAATCTTAAAGCAGCTGACTTGATAGAACAAAGGAATGGCCTTTTAAAAACTCAAGTTATAGCATCAACGAAGTGGCAATACCTTGGACTGCGGCAGTGTCCTCCAGGAGGCTATATAAGCTCGAAATACGGTGCTGATTCTCCCGTAGCCAGGTTTCACAGGTCTGGGAATCAAGGGGGTGAAAATGAAGTGGCCCCACTCATTATTACCCCTAGTAATTCATTAGCAAAATTTTTACTCCTGTTCCTGAGACCTTATGCTCTGCTTGCCTAGAGGTCTTAGTCCCAAGGGAAGAATGCTTCCACCAGGATACAGCAATGATCCCATTGAACTGGAAGTTGAGACTGCCACACAGTCACTTCAGGCTCCTCAAGCTTCTGCATCAAAAGGCAAAGAAGGAAGTTACTATACTAGTAGAGCGATTAATTCTGATTACCAAGGGAAAATAGTCTTTCTACTGCGCAATGGAGGTTAAGGAAAAGAATGCTTGAAATACAGATCTCTTAGGGAATCTCTTAGTCCTACCATGTCCTGTGATTCAAATCAATGGACAACTACAACAATCAAATACAAAGGTTTGTTTCACCTTGCCAGGCTTAGAACCATGAACAGCTAAGGTGCATACTGACAGCAAAGTTAATATAGAATTGATAATGGAAGAAGGTAGCTATAAATACCAGCTACAGCCACATGGCTAATTGCAGAAATAAGAACTGTAATAGCTATTAGTATTTCTTCCTTAGGCTATATTGGTATAAAATATGTATGTGTGTGTGTGTGTCTGTATATACACATATATGAAGCAAATGTTTGTATTCTTCCCTCTTATTCCCTATCATCTAACCTAAGATGTATTAATAATGGTTAACTTTATATCACAGTGTTTAAGTTGCAGGATATCAAAAAGAGCAAACTCAACCCAAAGACTCCGCGTCCTCTTCTGAGGAAAGTGTTTTGGTTGTATGCGGGATAATTCTATCATGTTAGGCAGAAGTATGACTTTGTTATCATTATTGTCTATTTTTAGTTTTTTTGTTTTTGTTTTGTTTTTGTTTTTTTGAGACAGAATCTCAACTCCGTCACCCCAGGTAGAGTGCAGTGGCGTCATCATAACTCATTGCAACCTCCAACTCCTGGGCTCAAGTAATCTTCCTGCCTCAGCCTCTCCAGTAGCTGGGACTACAGGGGTCTACCACCACATCTGGCTAATTTTTTCTATTTTTCTTTTGGTAGAGATGGGGTATCAACCTTGCTTAGGCTCGTCTTGAACTCCTGGGAGTTCAAGGGATCCTCCTGCCTCAGCCTCCCACAGTGCTAGGATTACAGGTGTGAGTCACCTTGCCCAGCCTTGTTATTGTCTTTATTTGGAGATCAAATATGTTTCAAAGCGATGTGTGCAGGTGCCAGGTTGACAAGGGCTGGACTAAGGCCAATCTTTGCCAACTTGGCTAGTCCTCAGTTATTCAACAGAACACTACTCTGAGTGTTGCCATGAAGTACTTTGTAGATATGATTAATGTAAGGAGACTATCCCGGATAATCTGGGTGGGTGATTCCATCAATTGAAAGATCTTAGAGCAGGAGTGAGGTTCCTTGATGAAGAAATCCCACCTTGACTGCACCTTCCACTTATTCCCAGGAGTTCCAGCCTGACTTTCCCTGAACCACAATAAAGATGTGAGTCCAGGAATGCACTGAAGAGTCAAAGGAACTAAGGATTGTGAAAGGAGCAGATAGGAATGATCATTTGGGAAACCAAAGGAATTTGTGGACCTGCAGATATGGAAAAGGGGGTGCTGACGTGGGGACTTAGGACATGCTGTTCTTTCCACCAGGGAATTCTCCTCAGATCCTCCCACAACTGTCTTGTCATTCGGATCTCAGCTCAAATGTCCAAGACATGGTCTCTCGACCCATGGTCCATGACTGCTGTCACCCTGGTGCTTTCCTCACTGCACTCTTCGACAGTTTATTACCTATTTGTCATCACACACATACTCTTTCAACTTAAAAGACCTTGTCTGACAAGTTCAGTATTCAATCTTCAGCACTGCAGCATATAACTGGCCTACAACAAATAGTTGTTCAATAAGGGTGTCCCCTTAAAGGATTAAAGATGTCAACTTTTGGTTGGAATTCTCTAGCCAAAACCTGCTGCTAGTTGGCAATGCAGAAATAGATGAACTGTGATATTCTAATAGATATTGAGGTATATCCCTAATGGTTTAAATTAACAGACTCCTACAACCATGATTACCCAAAGTATTCCTTATACCAGAATAACTTAAAATTCAACAGATTGCTCTTTCAGCCATTCATTTATTTTTATTTACAGTTTGTGTTCAATGCAAATCAATTCCATAACATGAGAAGTTACTATGAATCAAAGCATAAATACACAAACACAATATACAATCGAAAACAGATGTATGGCATTCGGGTATGAAGCAAAAAGGAGTGTTCATTCACACACACGGTAGCTTCAGATCTGTTCAATCTGCTTGTTCCCATGTAGGTTTCTAAAGATGGAAAAAAATGACTTGGGTCACCAAGACTACTGTGGCCATATTAGATACTGGAACATCTAAGCATCAGTGTGTGACCATGCGAACAAAAGACTTCACGGAGTGTCTATTTTTAAAAAGGTTTCTGTGTGTCAAGGCAGTGGTAAAAGATTTACTGGATATCAAGCCCACTTTTAGGCTTAGGACCAGGTTCTAACTATCTAAAAATATTGACTGATAACAAAAAGTGTTCCAAATGTGGCTATTCTGACCCATAGTCATTGGTGTTTTCTTAAAAAAAAAAAAAAGTATTTACAGAAAGAGTATAAAAGTGTTTGTGAATTTAATGAAAGTTAGCTTCGAGTCTTCACTTCCCAAATACTTGATTAATAGTTTTGGCTCCTTCGCATTTTTGCCTTTTTAATTTCAAGATTTGTAATTTTGTCTTCAAAACAGATCATTTCTTAAATTATAAAAAGTCTTCAACATATGCAGAAATAAAAAATCACTTTGAAATTAGTGGAAATCAATGCAATTCTATCTCCTCTTTGGAATCGGTTTAGCTAAATGAATCTGGTGCTCTTGTTGAATGGAAATAGGTGCCAGGAAATGCCTACCACTTGGCTCTATTGAGGATATGCAAGAGTTACTCAGGATGCCTGGACTTGGGGGAGATTCCAGTCCTTTATTGCCCTGGCACATGCCAATTACTACATAAAAGGTCAAATGCAATGTCAAATCCAAAGCTTCAAAGGAAAAAGAGTTCAGTTCCCAAAAGAACAGTGATAGATTAACAATGTACAACTTCAGCTAGAGTATATCAGCATTGAATTAGTACTGCTGAAACAATACATTGAGGGTCTACGGTAACATCTGGAAGTTCCTTCTAGTGTACATATAAATAGAATCATGGAAGCTTTTTATATTACCTGTTTTTATGGCCTTATAGATCTAATGAACCAAATGAAAACTGAATCTCCATTCCACATCATACCCTTTATTTCTAGACAAGACATAATCTAGTCAAGGTAGTTTTAAGTGTCCATATTTTTTTAAGCCACAGTCAAGGAAATCGTGCCTTAACTAATTTTGGATGTTGCCTCTCTTCCTCTTGTATATGAAACTCCAGCAGACTTAATACTCGCATCCATCATCTAGTCAAACTCTTCACATGTCCCTCAAACCAATCGACTTGGGATTCTCAACATTTTCTGTGTTAATAAAAGGAGGTGTAGAATTAGTAGATTCGATGAAGACCTGTTTTTTCCTTGCCACATTGGAGTTCTAGACGTCATTCGGATTGTGATTAGAAGATGCGGAAGTATAGATGTTTCTTGGCTTGAGTCTCTCAACAGTAGAGATGTAGAAGAGAGAGCGAGACCATGAGGAGACTGGCTGTCGACTGCAGGGCACTGCCAACTGCCTTGGTGGTGGCATTAGCGGGATTTGGGGCAGCCGAGGTACTCTGGGAGGAGTTACTTGAAACTGTTACGACAGTTGTTTGATTTGAATAGATCTAAAATATATAAAAAGTTACACTGATAAATTTCCGCATGTCCAACTACTTCCATACGCTCTTACTATACAATTAAAGTAGGTAATGCATGCTAAGATTGATCTTCTCCCATTGTCCTCTTACCCACATCATTAAATTCTGAATTACTGTTCAGTTCCAAGAACATCATTCTCTTCAGCTTCAAAACAAACTACCTAGAGATGTCTAAAGAGTACAAGCAGCAACAAGAACAAATAAAAAAAGTTCTTCAATAAGTAGAACTTCCCAAAAGTATGACTGTTCTTCTTCACAAAGGAATAAAGAACCAAGGTAACTGATTCAGTTTCTGAGATTGTATCAACTTAATGGTATTGCAATAAGGTTTCCTCTAGTGTCCCAGAAAGGGGGAGATTTTAAAGTTGCACCAAAAAAATGCACTTTTTAAAATACTGTAATTGAGATTTATACTAGAATTAAATGGGTCACCGTCTATCCTGGATTTGTTAAGTAATTTTCACATGCATTTAATATAGCCTTGATAACTTAGCCTTTAATTAAAGGGCTAGTAGGTATCTTATCTGCTCCCTTGAAATCTTGAAATTATAACCCTTCTCAAAAATATTCACAATATTTGTTTTAAATTGAAAAAAAAAAACAGTTTTGGCTTAAGGCAGAATGACTTCACGGAAAGCACCATGAAGTCTGAGTGCCTTCACAAAAGATGAAGAGGTTTGGTGTTAAGTTTCACCAGCAGCAGCCTCACTGCCTGGTCACTAAGCTTAGTGTTGTGGCCAAGAACCAAGCTTCCCCCAGTGTCCCAGGGTCTGAGTGGCATCATTCACCACCAATTTTTCAAGCCACGAAATGCACAGTCCAGTGGGGCACGTGATAATCTCTCCTTTGTCATGGAACAAAGGCAGATCAGAGTTTTCAGCTCTCACTGCAAGGGAGGGTTTACAAGGGCTTCTGATTACAGGCAGGAGGGAGGATGTGGCACCAAGCAAAGAGTCTGGGCCACATGTACATTTAGCTGCCTATTAATCCAAAGATAAAACCCTTCTACATCAGCACCCGCTCCTTTTGTTATAAAATCCATAAGGTCATTAAACAAATATTGACTACAGAAATGTACAAATCCTATCCAGAATAGTCTATCGCCAAGAAAAAACATCTTAATCAAGTCAAATTTATTTATTGGGCACCTACTGTGTGCAAGATTCAGCTTGACCTATCAAGAAATAGCACTCCCACTAAGGAAAGCATTAACATGGAAATTTATTTAAAACAGGGTTCCTCTGTTTCGAAGAACTGGTTTGGGATCCCTGAAAGGAACCTGTTCTTTATACATACAAATAGGTTTAGTGCAGCACTTGACCTTTTTTTTTTTTTTACAGCCCAATGCATCAACCTGAGAATCTAAAGGTCCTCTGCACCAAGAACAAAAAAAAATTGTTAATCTATTAAATTGACACTGAACATAATTTTCCCCACCGAGCTAAATTTGTTTGCGTAACTAAAATCTCCCTCTTAAAATTTGGAAGGAAAAAATCTGGTTGGCGAGGAGATGGGGGGTGGGGGTGGGGGTGGGGTGGGGGTAGCCTGCTTCTGGCGGCCGGCCGCGCCCCTCCCCCACCGAGGAATTGAGAAAGCTTCGGGAGCGCAGCGAACCCAGAGCAAGACAATAGGGCACAGTTACCCGGCCCG
Source organism: Indri indri (assembly GCA_004363605.1). Lineage (NCBI taxonomy): Eukaryota > Metazoa > Chordata > Mammalia > Primates > Indriidae > Indri > Indri indri. The sequence goes on along the minus strand of RJWJ010017841.1, from coordinate 18,782 downwards.
CGGTGGGTAAGACGAAGAACACTCCACGTTCTCAGGCTGCACTCCCAGGTGAGCCCGGAGGCTGGATGCCTGGGAACCAAGGACCCAGAGCGCCCAACTTTTCGGGGGAGAAGTCCCGGAAACAGTCCTCAGAAAACCCCAAGCGAAGGCTATGGAGAGGTGCCGTGCTCGGTCACCCCACCCTGCAAGCCCGCCCAAATGTCTCCTCCCCCGCCCCCGCTCGGGTCTCCCAGGCTCAGTCCCGGGTCACCCTCGCAGGCGCTGCGCATCCACCCTCCGGGCAGCGTAGCGCCGCTCCTGCTACGCGCACTCGGGGCGAGGTTCCTGGGATAGAGGGTCTGGGGAGAGGACAAGGTGGCGGGGACTGGGACTGGAACAAAGCCTGGCGGGGACCTGGAATAGAATCGTCCCACCACGTCGCCTCGCCAGAACTAGCCAATCTGGACTAACATGGGGCTCCTAAGGTGACAAGTGATGGACGTGTAAGGTTGCGTGGCAGAGAGCGCGGCGTCAGGAAAGGGTCCCCGCCTAGGCTCCGGCCCCAAGCCTGGGGTGGACGATAGGGCCAAATAGCCGGAGCTTCCGCGGGATCCCCAAACCTGTTCCAAGGGTGGAGAATGGGCGTGAGTAGCGCTCCCCGAAGGGGACCGTCTTCTCTCTTTGTGTGGAGCGCTGGGAGCGCGAAGACACTCCTAGAAGGAAGTGGGCGCTCAAGGGACCCAGGCAGGACCTCCCTAAGAGCCTGAACTCTCTTGGCGCTCCGTGAGGGCGGGGAGTGCACATTCTCTTCCTCGCTGGCACCTCGGGGCTCTGGGTGAAAGTGGGTGGGAGGCGCCAGGACGCCTGGGAAGGGGCAGCGTGGACCTAGGGTGGGGCCAGGTCCTCCCAGCCCGCGCAAGGAGCTGCATTGTTCCCGGGGCCGTGGGAGGGGAGGGGGCAGCCCGCAAGGAAGTGGAAAGTGGGGTCCACATTGATCTCTCCCTTGGTCACTTATGCAAGATTCTTTCAATCCGTATCAACCCGTGGCCCGAGACGGGGGCGCAGAGGCTGGTCCCCGGGGACTGCTCCACCCTCCTACCCTCCCTCGGGCACGGCCCTCGTGTCCCGCCGGGCGCCGGGGCCTCACCTGCGTGGGTAGGAGCAGTGCCAGAAGCAGCAGCCCCAGCCCGAGCCTGGCCACCATCGCTCTGCCCATGTCCCCTCCGTCGGTGCGCGGCGCGTCTCGCGGGATGCTGACTGCTTGGAGAACCGCTGGCTCCGGGCGGGTGCAGGCAAGGTGGGGAGCGCGGCGGGCCGGCGGGACCTTATATACCGGGACAGTCACAATAGCCGTGACGTGGCGCCGCCCGCCCACCCGTGCTCCCCTCCTCCGCCGCCGCCGCCCGCCTTCCCCGCCCCACTCCGGGCTCCCCAGCGCCCCCTCCGCCCGCCGCCGCCGCCGCCCGGGCCCTCGCCGGCCCCGAGCCCCCCGGGCGGCCGCAGCGGCAGGTGGGCGGGCGCCGCGGGCTTCTGGCACCGGGCGTAGGTTCCCCGGGCGGGCTGCGTGCGGGCTTGCACAGGCGCCCGGCGACTCCCACACAGGACCCGGAGCGAACGCGCGAACCACACACGCCGCTCTCGGGGCCCGGCCCAAGTTTCCTTTGTTTCCCCGGACCTGCCATCTTACCCCCCTAAAAAAAAGTCTGCGCCTCCCACGCGGCGGGGCAGCCGCCAGTCCCGGAGCAAGTACGTTGCTGCGGCGACTGAAGAAATGTGTCCCCCAAAATTGGAGCGGGGCTAGCGAATTCTAGTGGGACCGCGCGGGGCCGGGCCGGGGGCTTCCCCGGATTGGGTTTTCTCCAATGCCCGCCGCAGAGGAAAGGGAACTGCGCGGGTGGCGGGGCCTCCGGGCCTGGCGCTTACCCCTTAGCACGGGACCGGGGCGCCGCCTAGTACCAGCCCTTCCCAGCTGGTCGGCGGGGCTCGCAGGCGGCACCCGGGCCCGCGGCCGCCCCTTCCCCTAGCCACGTGCTTTGTTTTTTGAGCTCCCCACATCCGCCAGCCGGTGTGAGCTCACTGGGGCATCCCGGGTCCGCATCCTCCCGGGAGCTGGGCAGCCACCCGTGGGGCGCGGACGCGCTGGCGGACACTGCAAACTACTGGCTTTCGATCCCGTGCGCTCCTGCCTCCCGCGGCTGGGGGCGAGGAGGAGACCACCGGCTCGGAGGAGAACCCCTTCCGCCCCAGCCCTCAAGGTCTTCCCTGCGCGTCTTTGCTCCAGGTCCTACCCAAGGAGCAGGAACCTCCCTGGCGGTCCCACTAGAATTCGCTGTCTCTCTCGAATTCCTGGGAACATTCCTTTTCGGTCTCCGTTGCAACGTATTTGTTTGTCATTTGTTTAAAGAGCAAAAGCTTTCGGGATAAAGGCATTTACTCTTCCATAGTTGCCATTAGGAAATTTAATGAATTGGCGCAAATAGATTAGTCATCATTCTGCAAATTTTGGCGGAATATTTTTTCCAACCATCCTATTGTGAAAATTTACAAGCATACAGCAAAAGTTGAGATAATTTTACTAGTGGAGTATTTTTGGTTTGATTTTTTAATTGGAAGACAATCCTTTCAGTCAAGGTTCAGACCAAGTGTTTTGCGGTCTTTAAAAGCAAACAGATACCAAACCTAGTAAGTTTGGTAATTAGTAATTTGTTTAAATTTCACTTTTGCAGAACAGTCTCCTTAAAACAAGGTAAGTTTTTAGGGAAACAAAGTGACAATGGAATCCACAGTAGTTGGTCTGTGACCGAATGGGCTTGTGCCTTTAAAGCCCAGCCACTTCAGCTCAGTAACTTTCCACCTTTAGGATGTGCTTGGGAACACAAGAATTTCTGTCCAGCACCAGTGGACTTTCCTGTTTAACAGTGTTACCCAGCTGCTCCCTTCCTCTTCCATGGTGAAAAACGGACTGTTTTTGACTCGGGAGTACCAGGTTCCAAGGCACTGAGCTTAGTAAGTCCTCCAGAAGCCCTTGTTGAACTAACTGGTGGTATTCATAGGATCCATTTCGTTTGTCCCTCACCTTTTTTTTTTTTTTTTTTTCCTATTCATCCTCCCCTTTCCCCATCCTCCTCCCTTCCTTTTTGGTATTAAGTAAGCAGATGGACTTGTGTGGTGCTTAATAATGCAGCCTCTGGAGCCAGACTGCCCAAGTTCAAATCTTGGCTCTGCTACTTCTGCTTGCAGCAAAAAGCCTCAGTTTCCTTGTTTGTAAAGTAGAGATAATAATACCATTGTTAATTATTTATTAAAGAGGTATTGTATATGTAAGTGTTAAAGTTGTGCCTGCCTCATCGTGGTGGCTCTCACTTAATATTTGCTCTTCTACTGAAGGTGCCAGAAACCAGAAGGTACTTACTTTCTTTGTGGTTGTGTGATACATGAAAGAATATCAAGCTCCAATAATACCCAAAATTGATGAGGCCCTCTGGATCTATGCTCTGTGAACCATCTCATCACCCGCTAATGAAACCACATAGTTCACAGAGCAAGGTCTTTCACATCTGCCAAGAAGTTCCTGGGCATCCTGGGGGTGGGGGGGTGGGGGGTGTTGTCAGGACACACCACGGAGGCTTAGCCCAGGTAGGGAACTTCTCTTTACAGATTCCCACCCCGCCCTATTCCAGTCAGCTGGCTCTCTTCTGAGCCACACGCAGGGAGCAGTACCTACGCTTTCTAAGTGCAGGACTGAGAGGAACGATGAAGAGCCAGACTAACACAGCACGTAGTGGACTCTGGGGTCAGACCTGGATTTAAATCCTGCACCACCACTTTCTAACCATCTGATTTCCAGCCAGCTTCCCTCCCTCCTTACACCTACCTGGATTTCCTCTATAAATTGGGGCCAATAATACCTACCTCACAGGGGTATGATCTTAACTGAGATAACATACATATTTATTAGCACAGTGCTTGGCACATTGTAAGGACTCACAAAGCTGCCCCTTCTATATGTATTCATTATAGTGTGGCTTTTTAAATCTTTCAAGTGCCCTTGCTCTTTTCTCAGACATCTTTGCATGTGGCATTCCATTTGTGCATCCGTGAGGTCAGTAGGGCAGATGACATTAGAATCATTTTTATTTCTGAGGCACAGAGAAATTAAGTCATTTGCCCGAGACCACATAGCTAGTTATATTGCCACACCTAAAGCGAGAACCAGAGTTTCCTGAGCTAAGTCTCAAGTGTTTTCTGCTTAACAAACAAGAACAGAGTCCATGACCTGTCTACTCTATATCCTCTGCACCTAGCACTGGATCAATATTTGCTGGTTAAATGGACTAATATTAAAGGAGCAGGTTAATTCGCTTTTTTTTTTTTTCTTTGAGACAGTGTCTCACTTTGTTGCCCGGGCTAGAGTGAGTGCCGTGGCATCAGCCTAGCTCACAGCAACCTCAAACTCCTGGGCTCAAGCAATCCTTCTGCCTCAGCCTCCCAAGTAGCTGGGACTACAGGCATGCACCACCATGCCCGGCTAATTTTTTCTATATATATATTTTTTTAGTTGTCCAGATCATTTCTTTCTATTTTTTAATAGAGACGGGGTCTTGCTCTTGCTCAGGCTGGTCTCGAACTCCTGACCTTGAGCGATCCACCCACCTCGGCCTCCCAGAGTGGTTAATTTGCTTTTTAAGGTCAAATGATAAATCCCACTGGGCACAGTGGCATGCAGTTGTAATCCCAGCTACTTGGGAGGCTGAGGCGGGAGGATCCCTTGAGCCCAGGAGTTTAAGTCCAGCCTGGGCAACATAGGGAGACCCCCACCCCAAATAAATCAATAAATACATAAAAAAAGGAAAAAAACATATTTCTAAGTGGATAAAACACACAGGGGTAAATTATTTGACATTTTTAGCACTTTTTCAGTAGAATGGATATGAAATATAATAATCCAAGGATATTCCTTTCATGCTTTGCAGCACGAAGATTGGCTGGAATAATCAAAATATTTAATTTAAATTATCTTCTATAATATGATGCTATTTTTATTTATGTTCACAATATTCTTTTCCTTCTTAATTCCATTTGACCCTGCACTTGGTTGGCATTGAATATTCCAATTTATCCTGGTCTTTTAGCTAAGCTTTGTTATTCATTTGGCAACTCCAGCCTGCTCCAAACCGTAAAGGTAACAAAGAAAGTTCGCATTTCTGGCCGATGAGGTCCTAGGTCCCCAGCTGGAGCATGTTGAATCAGCTGGAGGAGTCCCAGCCTGACTCTCAGTGAGGACGTGCTGCCCCCTGCTGGCCATAGGAACCTTCAGCACTCACTGTCAAACAAAAACTCTCCTTTGTGCTGACAACAAAAAGCCTTGAATTTTTGAAGCCTTGTAAAACTAATAAACTACCATGAGTTTCTTTGACTATTAGTTCCTTATTTTCCCCTCTAGTGTCTCTCAAATTCTCTTAAGCCTCATCCAAACAGGAAAACAAAGGTAAAGTGAAAGTATTGTGACTATTTTCAGATGCAAATTGAGTTAAGAATGCCTACCTCTAAGCATCTAGGGTTGTTTTTTGTTTTTTTCTTTTTTTCTTTTTTTTAGGGAATGAAAGAGAAAGAAGCAACTCTTAATCCCTTTGGCCAGAATTTAAATTTGGTGTCTCCATTGTGTGGCAAGAATGTGAGAAAATAGTCCCTCTCCATGATGCTGATGGTATTATGGAAAGGAATTTGACATCTATCAATATTAAAAATGCATGTCCCCTTTGACCTAGCAATTCTAATTTTGGAAATTTTGCCTACAGATAAACTTCCACAAATGCAAAAGAATGTATTTTCAAGGGCTTGTTGCAGCATTGTTTGTAACAGTTAAGGATTGTAAATAACCTAATTATCCAAAGACAGAGATTTGGCTGAAGCAATGATAGCATATCCATATCATGAAATTTTATGAATTCATGAAAAAGAGTAAAAGAGCATAATATGTATTAAAGGGAAAATCTCCAAGATAAATTCTTAAGTGAGAAAAGCAAGATACATAACAGTGTGTACAGTATGGTACTGTGTGTGTTTTAAAAAACAAAAACTAGACAGAGAAAGCAAGTATTTCCAAAGAGATACACAAGAAATTGATGGTCCTTGCCCCTGAGGAAAGAAACTGGGCGGCGCAGGAGTGAGGTGCATTTTTCGTTACAGACCAGCTTGTACTCATTCACAAATAAAGTAACTTAAGTCAGTTAAAAAACCAATACATTCTGTGGCCTTCCTGTCCCCAACACCCCACAGAACGATTATGTAGAAAGCCAGCTTTCCCCACCCCTGGGGCCTCAGCAGCCCTCCTTCCTTCCCCGGCAGGTTCTCGAACAGAAATTTGAGTTTGCCTGGGTTCATTCGTCCTATGACAACTGTGAGACCAAATTCTTTCAGGTCCAGATGGCACACACAAAAAAACTTTCAGTAAAAATGAGGAAAAATGAAGAACCAAGCTGTAGAAAAAATAATGAGAACTGACTTGGCAAAGCATCAGTTTCCACATTTTGTTCTCCCTGCTGGTGGCTCGAGTTATGGAGACTGCGGGGTGGGGGGCGGGGAGCTCTGGGGGGCAGAGTTTGCCACAGAGCAAGGCCTAACCTGGGTGGGCTCATTCCCGTAAAAAGGACCTTTCTAAGATTCCCCTTCCACCCTGTAGAGGAGGCAGAGTCAAGGCCTAATTGGGGTAATTAAGTTCCAGCAGAAATGAAATCCCACTTCAACCTCACAGAAAAGCAGCTCCAGACCACATTTTGGCAAATGGCTGCATCATTTGCCATTTGCAGGCAGATCCTAAATGATCCTTTGCTTGGAAATAACGAAATTGGAAGAGTGGAAAATTATATGTATGTTTAAATCCATTGGATTTTTAGTCTTATTTCCATGTCCCTTTGTTTTCGCAGGTCTTTCACATTCTGTTAGGTTTAAAGCAGGAGGGTCCCTTATGCTAGGAGAGATTAGTAAGATTTTAAGTGGCCAGGAAAATTGGACTAAATATTTTTATAAACCAAAAGAACATTATAACATATAACACAATGGTATATGTAATGAAATGTTATGTTGAGTCTGAAACAGGGACCACATTTTCAGACTTTGTGAAATCCTTTCTAAATCTGTTGACATGGTTGTCCCAAGATTCCATTCAATCATTATCTAAAGCAGATGCTGGCTTACATCTTATTCAATATAGTTTTTAGATGTCATTCTAAGGAATAAGAATTTTGTAGTAGTCAGCCATTAAAGTAAGAGCAGATGTATTTAATTAGCTGGGTTACATAAAGACTTCTGGTGCGAACCATGTACTTATATGTAGATCTCTTGAGCTTAAAAAAAATAGTTTCTCGGGCCAGCGCAGTGGCTCACTCCTATAATCCTAGCACTCTGGGAGGCCAAGGCCGCAGAATCAATTGAGCTCAGGAGTTCAAGACCAGCCTGAGCAAGAGGGAAACCCCATCTCTACTAAAAATAGAAAAATTAGCCAGGCTTTGTGGCGCGTGCTTGTCATCCCAGCTACTCAGGAGGCTGAGGCAAGAGGATTGCTTGAGCCCAGGAGTTTGAGGTTGCAGTGAGCTATTGATGTCACCGCACTCTACCCAAGGCGACAGAGTCAGACTCTGTCTCAAAAAAAAAAAAAAAAAGAGTTTCTCTAGATATTATTTTATATATTTTTTTCAGATTATAAGAGTAATACATGCCCAATATAGAAAAATTTGGAAAATACAGAAAAGCATAATGAATATTAAAATTATCCATAGTCCACTACTCAGAGGTAACCACTAATAACTTTTTAAAATAGTTTTGTTTCTATATTGATATACTTAGAGTTTGCTTGTTTATTTAACTAATAAACTTGCTGAATGCGGAGCAAATGTACACGAAGTTTTCTATCCTGCTTTTTTTTTTATTCATACAGAACAGTTAAAAAAATTAATCACAAAATTCATGGCCACATTCCTGCAAGGTTAATGAAATAGCTGGGGTGACCAGTGCAGATAGCCAGCCAGGATTTAGGATTTCTGCAAGATCCAGATCCAACCAGGTCCTAGCTTTAGTTTGAGGTTCCTGGTGGCATTTATCTGTGCCACATATCAGTGGAGATGATTCTGAGTTCCAGGTTGACAGGACCTCCAGGACAGCAGCACAATTCCTGGAATCTTTTTGAGCTGGGAGAACATTGGGAGTGGAACTTCCTGCTTCATTGCTTTTCGAGAAGGGATGTCTGTTTTCCCTGCCCCACTTTGTCTTCTCTCTACATTCCCCATGCCCCAGAAGCTAAGAACTTTCTTCAGTGCACCCCATTCGAGAAGGGGATCTGATGAGGATGACAGCAGATAGCATTACATCTGAATTTGTACTGTCTCAGAACAAAGTTTTTGCCAGCTTTTACTGTATTTTTATTTGTCACTACACGTTTTTCAAACACATTGTTTATAATGAATGCACAACATTCTTTCTAATTGGACATTTGTTCCTATCATAAATAACCTGGTAACAAACACTGTTATACACGTTTTATTTTTATTTCTGGTAATTTTTTTATAATACACTTCTAAAGTAGAGGTCTGAGTCTTGAAATACACTGCCAAATTGTCCTCCAGAAATGTACACACACAACCGCTGCTAAATGTGAGAATTATAATGCAAAATATATATTCTTTAATTTCATCAAAGAGATCTCATTTTTAATTTGTATTTTTGCTATCAATGATATTAAACTTTTTTCCAGATATTTATTTATTGGCCATTTGGATTCTCCTTTTATGAATTAAATTGTTCTTCATAAGTCTTGCCTGTCTATCGAAGGGACATATGTCAATAATGTGCTGAGGGTGAGGAGAAACTGGACTCAGACATCTCTTGGTTAGATCAAACAGAGCCTAATTTTCTAAAAGATATAGAAGGCAGTCAGTGTAGTCAGGTTACAAAGCAGAAAGGGCTGCAATATTTTCCAGGAATGTCAGAACATATTTCCAGGTCCTGAAATCCTGACTGGGGCACACAGTTACAGGTGATAAAATACAAGTACATGAAGGTAAGATCAGAATTTCTAGAAGTCTATTGGTATCTCTACAGCCAGTCTTACATACATAAGACTAAAGCAGTTCTGCACATAAACTCCTGTGAATATGTACTGGAAACCACCTCAGGTAGGCCAGGAGCACCTATTTAATTTCAGAATTTCACAATACAGAGTATGATTACAGGATACGGTATCCTGAGACGTGAACTCAATCCTCTTAATCACTTTCGGCCTCCACGGAGCAACACATCCTGGTTCATGGACATTTTTGAAATTAGAATATTTACACCAGGTAATAGATTTCCAAACATCTTTGAGTATCAAGGTAACAAGTCCACTAACTATAATTCTCATTCCGTTTTTATTTTATTATAAGAACCCTTTATATACTAAGAAGCATGGTGGGGTGTGGTGGTTCATGCCTGTAAACCCAGCACCAGTGCTTTGGGAGGCAAGGCAGGATGATCACTTGCAGCTAGAAGTTCAAGACCAGCCAGGACAACATAGCAAGACCCTGTTTTGACAAAAATAAATAAGAAAAATTTAAGAAGGAATATTGCTCATTAGAGATTCATTTGAGTGAGGTATATGACTGACCAGAGTCAAATTAAGGGCGAAGACTCCCAGATAGTGCCAAGTGTACCAATTTACAAAGGACCTGAAAGCATCACTAGAAATAAGATGAATAAGACAATATTTTCTTTAAAACCCTTCTCTCTGGAGAATTCTGTATGTGGTTGGAAGGATTAGTTGATACACGCTTGGAAAAGTACTTGCATGAAGTCATATAAAGCAGTGTTAACTTCTTTTGTTGTTGTCTGTTTTGTTTACTAGCTAAACTGCTTGAGACACTACAGGATATTTTGAGGGGTGCTGCTGCAGGATGTCCTTCACTCTTCCCTAAACTTCTCCAACTCTCCTCTAGAGAAAGGTACAAGTATTTTTAAATATTAGTTTAAAGGCACAAACTACTTAGCCTCCCCAGAGCACCCAAATGTCTCAGTTCACCTTTTAGTTATTCTCAACGTTTTTTTCTGTCCTAACATGCTGGAGGGTTGGTTGTAACAACCTACATTAGCATCAGTCACTCTGGACAGCAGCAGTTCCCAGGGGGACAGGGTCGGGGGGCATATGCTTATGGGGAAATGAATCAGGCCCTACCTAGGGGTGTGGTTTGAAAGAGCCTCCTAGAGTTCAGAATCACTAGTCATGGCATTACAGCCTTATTAATTAGCCACAAAGGATGCAGCATAAATTGTGAAGTATTAATCAGTAAAAGGCAAACATATAATACAATGCATAAGCAAATAATTCAAAATAATTAGCATTTATTCCCTGTGTAGCTGTCTTAGCAAATAAGGGAGTTCAAAATATCTTGCTTCATTTGCAATTGTTTTTTCCTTTTAATTGCATCTGCCACCTGCCGTTAATTTGAAACTAATTAAACCCTAAAAGTAGCATCCAAAAGTAAGAAGACTAAGCAGGTTTCACCTTTGGGCAAAAATTATATAACAGCTTCACCCATCTTCAGAAAGGGTGAAAGATTCTTTTCCAGAAGCGATAGGGTATTTTTTGTTTCCGTAGCATGCTCCAGTCAGTGAGAGGCTGATCTAAGGATGTGACAGCCAACTCCCTCTAGTGTGCTACATATGAGCTCTATGAAATTCTTGTCTCCTTGGAGTTCTACACCAGTGCTGTCCAATATATATATAAGGCAAACCACAGATTTTAAATTTTAAATTTTCTAGTAGCCACATAAAAAAGTAAAAAGAATTAGGTAAAATTAATTTTTTTTTTTTTTTTTTTGAGACAGAGTCTCACTCTGTTGCCCGAGCTAGAGTGCCATGGCGTCAGCCTAGCTCACAGCAACCTCAATCTCCTGGGCTCAAGCAATCCTCTTGCCTCAGCCTCCCGAGTAGCTGGGACTACAGGCATGTGCCACCATGCCCGGCTAATTTTTTCTATATATTTTTAGTTGTCCAGCTAGTTTCTTTCTATTTTTAGTAGAGACAGGGTCTCGCTCTTGCTCAGGCTGGTCTTGAACTCCTGACCTTGAGCGATCCTCCTGCCTAGGCCTCCCAGAGTGCTAGGATTACAGGTGTGAGCCACCACGCTCAGCCCCAAAAAAGCACTTTGCAATCACTGAGCTCCAAGGAGAGAAAACACTAAATCCCCTTCCCAGATTCTCTGATACAACTGGGCTGATGTGTGCATAACAGTGTGGAAAGACCTATCCTGTCCCTTTTCCTTCAAAGGGAAGGGGGGTAGGTGAGGAGGAGGAGGAGATGAAGAAGGGAGGGAGGAGTGGAGTGAGGGGGAGGGGAAGTGGGAGGGAGGAGGAGGAGGGAAAGGGAGAAGGAACGGGAGGGAGAGCAGCCACTATAGCTTGAGTGTCCGTCAGAGTCACCTGGAGGGCTTGTTAAACCACAGATGGCTGGGCTCTGCAGGATTTGTTATGTTTTTTATGCATATATGTGCTTCAATATACATATACATTTATGTTTTATATATGTGTGCGTTTATGTTTTTTCCCATTACCACTCCACCCCCACCCCTACTCCCTACAGAAGTGCAGCAAGTGTAGGCTGGTGCATGGTAGCTGCTGCCAGCCACATGATCCAGTGCAAACATCTGGAAAATCCTTCAGTTGATTCCAGTTACCTGGCTGGGGCCCTTGGTGGAGAGCTGCTGGCCAAGAGCATGCCTGTGCACAGAGGCACAGCCTTCTTCTCAGAGCGTCCTCTGAGGACACTTACTTTGCTACCAAAACTTGTCAAAGGCCATTCTGCTAAATAGCATTATAGTTTCCTGTCAAGAAGGAAGGAAATGGGGCCGGGTGTGGTGGCCCACGCCTGTAATCCTAGCACTCTGGGAGGCTGAGGCGGGAGAATTGCTTGAGCTCAGGAGTTCGAGACCAGCTTGAGCGAGAGTGAGACCCCCCCCCCCCCGTCTCTACTAAAAAAAAAAAAAAAATAGAAAGAAATTAGCTGAACAACTAAAAATATATATATAAAAAATTAGCCGGGCATGGTGGCCCGTGCCTTTAGTCCCAGCTACTTGGGAGGCTGAGGCAGGAGGATCGCTTGAGCCCAGGAGTTTGAGGCTGCTGTGAGCTAGGCTGATGCCATGGCACTCTAGCCGGGGCAACAGAGCCAGACTCTGTCTCAAAAAAAAAAAAAAAAAGAAGGAAGGAAGGAAATGAAGTTTTCTGTAGTGGCAGTGTCATAGCCAATGAGGTTTATCCAAAGTGCGATTATTGCTAATTGAAGAAAGAAGAAAATCTATAAATATGTAAGGACTTTTGACAAAGTTCTGCTTCGGTCATGCATAAGAGAAAAGTTTTATATTTTCGTAGAGACATCACAGGTAAGGATGACTAAATCGTCCAATTCCTTAAAGGGTATTAGAAAGATGTCCTGCTTGTCAGCAAAGGTCGAGGAGTTCAAATGAAGTCCCCTTTGTCTATTTTTGTTTGTGTTGACTGTGCTTTTGAGGTCTTAGATATAAATTCTTTGCCTAGATCAATGTCCAGGAGAGTTTTCCCTAGGTTTTCTTCCAGTATTTTTATAGTTTTGGGTTTTTTTGTTTGTTGGGTTTTTTGCGACAGAGTCTCACTCTGTTGCCCGGGCTAGAGTGCTGTGGTGTCAGCCTAGCTCACAGCAACCTCAAACTCCTGGGCTCAAGCGATCCTACTGCCTCAGCCTCCCAGGTAGCTGGGACTACAGGCATGTGCCACCATGCCCAGCTAATTTTTTCTATATACTTTTAGTTGTCCAGCCACTTTCTTTCTATTTTTTGTAAAGACAGGAGTCTCACTCTTGCTCAGGCTGGTCTCGAACTCCTGAACTCACACAATCCTCCCACCTTGGCCTCTCAGAGTGCTAGGATTACAGGCGTGAGCCACTGCGCCCGGCCTATAGTTTTGGTTCCTACATTAAAGTCTCTAATCCATTTGAGTTGATTTTTACATATGGTGAGAGATAGGAGTCCAGAGTCATTCTTCTGCATTTGACTATTCAATTTTTCCAACATCATTTGTTGAAGAGGTTGTCCTTTCCTCAATGTAATGTTCTTGACAGCTTTGTTGAAGATAGGTTGGCAGTAAATTGTGGCTTTATTGCTGGGTTCTCTACTCTGTTCCATTGGTCTATGTATTTATTTTTATACCCATACCATACATAGTGTTTTGGTTACTATAGTCTTGTAATATATTTTGAAGTCAGGTAATATGGTGCCTCTAGCTTGTTTGTTTTGTTTTTGTTTCAATTTTTGTGTTTTGTTTTGTTTTGAGACTGGGCCTTGCTTTGTCACTCAGGGTACAATACAGTGCCATAGCTCACTGCAACCTCAAACTCCCGGGCCACGTGATCCTCCTGCCTCAGCCTCCCAAGTAGCTGGGACCAGAGGTGTGTGACCACATCTCGCTGCTTTTTCTATTTTTTGTAGAGACGGGGGTCTCACTCTTGCTCAGGCTGGTCTCGAACCCGTGACCTCAAGCAGTCCTCCTGCTTTGGCCTCCCAAAGTGCTAAGATTATAGGTGCCAGCTTTATTCTTTTTACTCCGGATTACTTTGGCTATTTGGGCTCTTTTTTGGTTCCATATGAATTTTAGAATGTTTTTTTCTAATTCTGTCAATAAAGACATTTGGTATTTTGATAGGGATTACATTGAATCTGTAGATTGCTTTGGGATTATATGGTCATTTTAATGATATTAATTCCTCTGATCCATGAGCATAGGATATTTTTCCATTTGTGTCATCTTCAATTTCTTTCAATAGTGTTTTATAGTTTTCATTGTAGAGATCTTTCTCTTCCTTGGTTAAATTTATTCTTAAGTATTCTATTATAATCTATTCTATTCTTGTAGCTATTGTAAATAGGATTGCCTTCTTGAGTTCTTTCTTGTCTAGATCATTATTGGTTTATAGAAATGCTACAGATTTTGCATGTTAATTTTGTACTTTTTTTTTTTTTTAGCTAACATTTATGTATTACTTACCATGTGCCACACATTATTCTAGTACTTTACATATATTAGCTCATTTAATTCCCACCACAGTCCTTTAAGTTTCTTAAGATAGATATATTATCTCCATTTTACAGATAAAGAAACTGAGGCATAGAGGTTAAAAGACATGCCCAAGGTCAAAATGCTGATAAATACTAGAACCGACATTTGAACCCAAGCTATCTGGCTTTAGAATCTATTCTTATAACCATTCTATAGAATTTGGGTGTTTTCTGTTTATCCATTTACTCATTTGTTTTGAGAAAGATTACTGACAAGAGTGGAATACTTGTGTGGATGGGCCAGCATATATATTTCCCAGAGAGAAAAGTCTAATTGGGAAACAGCCTCAAGACATCAGTTGCTAGGTGAAAATAGAATCAAGGTAAATCAACTGGAAGATTTCAATGGACCCTGACAGCCAAGCTCATGCCCCCAGCTCCTCTCACTAACTAGACAGGGAGATTTGTGTTGCCCAAACAGCCAGTGCTAAAGACATGGCCAAACTTTTGACTTGGCTCTTACTTGAATTTCTTTGTACAAATAAGCATTTATCCTGCCCCTCCACCTCACCCCCATCTCCTTCCCCAGGATCCCCACCCCCACATGCAAAGCACTATGGTTAGGTACTAGACGGTAGGGGTAGGAAAACAGGAACAAAACATGGTTGTTACGCTCTGGGAGTTCTGTCACCCTCAGGGAGGGTATAGAGGTAAACAGCCAGCTAGAACCACAGTTTACCTTACATTAGTGATGATTTCATGGAGACATGGGAAATAGATTTTGTTTGTGCCAGGCACTATCATGAACACATCGCACAGATAGGGTTGCCAAGTAAAATACAAGCCACCCAGTTAAAATTTTTTTTTTTTTTTTCGAGACAGAGTCTCACTCTATTGCCTGGGCTAGAGTGCCGTGGCATCAGCCAACCTCAAACTCCTGGGCTCAAGCGATCCTCCTGCCTCAGCCTCCCGAGTAGCTGAGACTACAGGCATGGGCCACCATGCCCGGCTAATTTTTTATATATATATTTTTAGTTGTTTCACTAATTTCTTTTCTATTTATAGTAGAGACAGGGTCTAGCTCTTGCTCAGGCTGGTCTCAAACTCCTGAGCTCAAGCAATCCTCCTGCCTCGGCCTCCCAGAGTGCTAGGATTACAGGAATGAGCCACCGCGCCCGGCCCCACCCGGTTAAATTTGAATGCATATGTCCCATGCAGTATTCGGGACATACTTATGCTAAAAAGTATTTGTTGTGCATCTGAAATTCAAATTTAGCTGGGTATTTTAGATTTTTATTTCCTAAATCTTACAGTGCTATACACAGATTATCATTAATCCTGACAATCATTCTGCGAGTTAGGCACTATTATTATCTCCATTTTGCAGATCCAGAAACTGAGACAATCAGGTCAAGTAACTTGTCCAAAGTCACATATGTATCTGCTGACACATGTGTAGAAACCAAGCTCTTAGTTTTTTTTGTCGTTTTTTTTTTTTTTTGGTTTTTTTTTTGAGACAGAGTCTCACTCTGTTGCCTGGGCTAGAGTGCTGTGGCATCAGCCTAGCTCACAGCAACCTCAAACTCCTGGGCTCAAGCAATCCTTCTGCCTCAGCCTCCTGAGCAGCTGGGACTACAGACATGCGCCACCATGCCCGGCTAATTTTTTATATATATATTTTTAGTTGTCCAGCTAATTTGTTTCTATTTTTTTAGTAGAGCTGGGGTCTCGCTCTTGCTCAGGCTGGTCTCAAACTCCTGAGCTCAAACCATCTACCTGCCTTGGCCTTCCAGAGTGCTAGGATTACAGGAGTGAGCCACCACGCCTGGTGGAAACCAAGCCCTTAGGCTGCTTTGTTTCCACTGACAGCCAGTTTTGTGTTGACCACCATCATCCCACTGAATCCCATTTTCTGACCTTGTTCTCAAATTATCAGAGTATATCCCACTCACTGACCAACATGCAAAGCTCTGGGTCCTGGTTTTTAGTTAAAAAGAACTATATGTAGGCTGGGCACGGTGGCTCATGCCTGTAATCCTAGCACTCTGGAAGGCCAAAGTGGGAGGATTGCTTGAGTTCAGGAGTTCAAGACCAGCCTGAGCAAGAGCGGGACTGCATCTCTACTAAAATAGAAAAAATTAGCTGGGCACAGTGGTGCCCACCTGTAGTCATCCCAGCTACTTGGGAGGCTGAGGCAGGAGGATTGCTTGAGCCCAGGAGTTTGAGGTAACAGTGAGCTATGACAACACCACTACACTCTAGCCAGGGCAACAGAGTGAGACTCTGTCTCCCCGCCCCACCCCCCCCCAAAAAAAAGGAAAAAAAGAGAGAAAAAAAGAACTATATAAATGGAGGATAATGATAGCATTTACTCATTATGGAAAAAAATCAGGTCTGCAAATTTCTAAGAATGTGTGTTTTGGCCAAGCATGAGGGCTCATGCCTGTAATCCAAGCACCATGGCAGGCCAACTCAGGAGGATTACTTGAGGTGAAGAGTTCACGACCAGCCTAGGCAATATATAGAGACCCCAGTCTCTACAAAAATTTTTTCAAAAATTAGCCAGGTATGGGGAGGCTGAGCCAGGAGGATTGCTTGAGCCCAGGAGCCAGGAGTTGAGTTGTAGGTTACAGTGAACAGTGATTGTGTCATTGTACTGCAGCCTGGGTGACAGAGTGAAACCCTCTCTCTAAAAAAAAAAAAAAATAGGTGTGCGTTTCATTGCAATGCACACACAAAGTGAATGCACAGAAAGACCAAACACTAGAACTACATGAGGCTGCTGTGACGTAGCAACGAAGCTGTTCTGGGGGCAGGTGGCACCGACAGCATTATGAGTTTGCATTCTAGAACATCCGGCCTCATTCTCATGTGAGATTATTGAGATGGCAATAGTCTTGGTTCTTTGCATGACAAGGCCGGGTAAAAATAAGTGAATTTAACTTGGTTCTTTGTCGTATTGAGTCCTTCTCACTCCCCATATCAGTCATTTTTTCCCAGCTGTTTGAAACAAAACAAAGCCCAATA
This sequence comes from Indri indri, assembly GCA_004363605.1. Taxonomy (NCBI): domain Eukaryota; kingdom Metazoa; phylum Chordata; class Mammalia; order Primates; family Indriidae; genus Indri; species Indri indri. The sequence continues at coordinate 1,720 of RJWJ010017841.1, read as the reverse complement.
ATGTGCCAGGCCTCTGAAACACCACCAGTCTTCGCCTTTAGACTCAAAGCAAAGCAAAGGCTTATTTCCTGATTGGACTTTATTGACTTATCAAAAGTTCAACATTAAGTTAGGTAGTAGCCTTGAATTTTTAAGGTTTATCAACATATGACACAACTATTTTCATTTTCTCCAATTTTTTTCATAGCAGAAAAGTGAGTTTTCATGACCGTCATAAGATTTGCTTCTAAATATACGATGTTGAGCCATACCTTAAAAATGGTCAAAGATCAGCAATTTCTGGTTTTTTTGTTGTTTTTTTTTTTTGTAGGCGGGTCAAGTGAAGTAGTGGGAGTGGAGAAGGAACAAAGAAATCTGTAACCGGTTGTGATCAATTATTTGTAAACACCACTGCACTCGGGCCAGCTAGCAATTTCACATGGTTCAACTTAGTGTAAATACATGTGCTATGTAAATCCATGCAGTCCTCCTTCATTCTTCTGGGTCACTGTAACAATAACCACAAGAAAATCTCTAGTTTCCTGGTTACCTATACAACATGCAGCCAAACACAGATCTTAGAAATTGTGGAATAGCAGACAACGAACGGCAGCAAGGGGAGTATTTTCATGAAAAATTAGAACGATGTAATAGATCCAGGCCTTGAACGTAATCATACAAAACATGAAAAGCTGTTTTTGAGAACATTCCAAATCACATGCTTCAAAGAACCAAGAATACTTCTGGCCAAAGAACCCTTTCTTTGCATTTTACTAGTAAGCTATAATTTTTAGTTTATCCTTCAGATGAGGAAAGAGAATAAATAGTACATTTATGAAGAAATTTTCTCTGATATGCTCCTTGGTACTTAAGTAAATATTCTGGGGCTGAGACTGTTTTTCTTTATCGTTTCATGTTTGGGGTCACTTGTTTCATGGCTTATCATTGGCATTGTCTTATCATCTCTAAGACCCATATAACAGGGAATATTATTAGGTTTGTACAACTTTGAGGAAATGAGTCACAACTAAAATAGGCAATCGATTCACTCTACCTAATGGGTAGAAGGAAGGAAGTGAGCAGTATCTGTTGCAGGTTTTTCATTTCCTAAGGTGTTTACTATTAATGTAGTGGCCGATAGTAAGTACCGACAAATTTAGTTTATGTGCCATAAGCCAATCTACACCAGTAATCTCAACTGTGGTCTAAAGAATAATATTGAGAACGCTTGTGGGGTACAGGTAAAGTGGTCCTTAGAGGGAACTGTTTAGTCTTAAATGCTTGTATTAGAAAACTAGAAATAAAATAATAAAGTCGGTGAGCTAAGCATCCAGCTAAAGTAATTAGAAAAATACTACAAAATAAACCCAAAGAAAGTAAAAGGAATGAAATGATAGAGAAAAAGTAGAAATTAATAAACTAAAAAATGGAGATATAAACAAGAGGATTTTTAAAAAGCCAAAAGTTGGCCTAATCCTAGCACTCTGGGAGGCCGAGGCGGGCCGATCCTTTGAGCTCAGGAGTTCAAGACCAGCCTGAGCAAGACGGAGACCCCCCCACCCCCATCTCTACTAAAAATAGAAAAATTGGCTGGACAACTGAAAATATATAGAAAAAATTAGCCGGGCATGGTGGCGCATGCCTGTAGTCCCAGCTACCAGGGAGGCTGAGGCAGAAGGATCGCTTGAGCCCAGGAATTTGAGGTTGCTGTGAGCTAGGCTGATGCCACAGCACTCTAGCC
>RJWJ010017840.1:0-32409 GCA_004363605.1 Indri indri | reverse complement strand
ATTTCCTCTATTCACAGTTTCATCTCCTGGGTCCCCAGGCGTGGTGACAGCTGGCTGTCCGACCAGGGTCTCCCTAGGCTGTCGGCTCCCAGCGCCATCTCCTCCCCTCTCCTGTGCCCCTCAGCCCCAGGGTGACCAGAGCCCCTGCCTCGTGGGACAGCTTTCTAGCACTTTCCCCTTTTTAAGAGATTGACTGCAATTTCTATAATAACATCACATTAGCCAGAAATTAATGTCCTCATTAAGATAGCAATTAGGCACATTAGCACAGCAATAAAAGAGAAGCTTATGAAATAATTGCTGGTTCCAAAATGCCTTTAATTTAGTATTTTATATTGCGCCGTGTTATTAATTTTTTTCCCTCGGCAGAAGATAATAAGAGAAACGTTTGAATTGTGGAGAGGTTTAAAATAATAAAAAAAAATTGTTTAAAAAGGAAGGCAACGTTGATACCTATAGACAGACGATCTTTCTTCTTCCCAAAGTCTCCATCGATCCCAAGTCCACTGGCGCTGATGGGTCGGGGACCAGGCTGTGTCCCCTGGACCCTTGGCCACGCCTGTCGTCCAGAGGAGATTGGACTTGGGCGATCTTTGATCCCAGACACAGGGGAAATGGTGCCATGTTTCTTTGCCCTAAACAACACATACTTGTTTGGGTTTTTTTTTTCCCCCCTAACAGACTCCATTTCCCGAATTCAAATTCTTTCCGCAAATGCTTCCTTGGTACCCTGTGGCTCTGCCCCTGCTGTCAAGGGGTTTCCAGATTGTTGGAGAAGACGGATGTATACATGGGAAATTGCCACGATAAAGGGGGATGCACTGTTTTTGCAACTCGTAATGAAATCGTGGATCTAGGACTCGCTCAGCCATGGACGGGAGCGTCATCTGGGGAAAGGTGGATGACAAATACGTCATCCTCGTCGGAAGCCTGGGTCAACCTTAGCGTCCTGCGCTGGACATCACACGGCTCCCGGCGGGGACAGCAGCGGGCTGGCGAGGGACATGCCCGTGCGCGCCGGCGGGGGCTCTCGGAGCGGCAGGCGCGTGAGCACCGGCTCGCGGGAGGACGGGGCTCCGCCGGGAAACCTGCAGGAGGAGGGCTCCGGGCAGGGGCACGCCTGCGCCTGGCCGCCTCCTCGTCAGTCACCGATCGCCCATTGCGCTGCGTAACAAGCGACCCCCAAAGCCGGTGGCTTGGGCCGGTCGGCGTTGATCATGGATCCGCAGTCTGGGGGGCAGCAGGGCAGCTTTTCTGCTCTCGGCTGGGCTCGTCCGCGTGTCCGTGGCCAGCCCTGGGTCCGGGAGGCGCACGCTGGTTTCCCAGGCTGGTCTGTCGCACGGGTTTGGGGCTCTGCTGGCTGCGCGCTGATCTGGGACGGCCTTGGCTGGGATGGCAAGACTCGCCTTCATCCCCAGCAGGCTCGGTCCCCTGCCCAAGGGTTTCAGATGTTGAGCAGAAACACGCAGCCCCTCTCGAGGTCTAGGTTCGGAGCCGCCTTCGCTTCCGCTGCAATCCTTTGGCCGGAGGAGATCACTAGATCAGCCCAGACCCAAGGGATGTGGAAATGGACTCCGCCTCCCACTGGGAAGAGCAACATAGCTCGAGGCAAAGGGTATAGTGGGGGCGGGGGGGGGGGCAGAGTTGGGTCCATTTAGCAACCTTCCCCCCCCCATGAAGGCTTTGGGGCTTTTGATAATCACTTCCTGCCCCTCCCTGGGTACCCCAAGGCATTCTATGGTCCTTGATCCTAGCTCTGGTCCCTCCAGAAGTTTCACGTTTGCTCTCTAAGCTCTCAAAGGAGCTGTGGCTTGTGTTGTTCAAAACCGCAAATTCCTGACAAGGAATTTCTCTTCACATTGGGGTGTGACCAGGGCTGACATTTTTTTATTGAAATAATAGACTCTCCTAATAGGAAACAGAGTCAGTGTCAGAAGGCAGGGAAGAGGTTAGTCCATACTTCGGAGCAAGGGGGAAATGGAAACTGGGAGCTTGGCTTGAACCCACTCAGCGCTCCCTTGCGCAGTGTGCAACCTGCCCAACCATATGAGCCCACCCTGATGCCACAAGGACTAAAGGGAGGAGAAAAAGAAGGGCAAAGGGATCCCACTAGGAACTAGGGCATCATTTAGCCAGAATGAAGGACCGTCCCCAAACTGAGTGACCCAGAGGGGAGATGCAGCTGGCAACCCAGCTGGGCAACTCAAACTGGGTAGCCTGGCTTCTTGGGGACCAAGGCTAGACCAGCCCCTGTGGAGGAAGGGTGGAGGATCAGGAAGGGGGGAAGGAGGAGGGTAGAAAGGTCTCAACCCAAATGATCCAGTTGGTTTCCCCATCCCGCCCAATCCTGTATCCCGGGGAAATAAAGTGCACCTGCGTTCTTGGTTGCCATGGTGACTGCCACACAAAAATTGGGGGTTGGGGAGAACACCCTGGGGGCATGAAGAAGCAATTTGCTCTCAGCTCTGGGAGGCAGCACCGGAAACAGAAATTCCCGTGAAGGGAAAAGCTGAGAGAGCTGGGTTTGGGTAGGTGGCACACACCTTCCCGCGGCCCCCTGCCAACGAGAGAGCTCTGGGGTGAGAAGCTCCAAATCTAAGCCCCAACTTCCCAAGCCTTTTGCACCCGGGGTCTGCGGGGGCAGGGTCTCCACACAGATTGCCTTTTTTTTTTTTTTTTTTAATTCTAATTCCGCCTAGGGACCACGCACTGGCTGGGGGGACCCACACAGGCCTGACACCCATCACATTTACCCCAGACCCGGGAAGACACCACTCACTTCCCAGCCCCTCCCCCCACCTCCCCCTCGGGCTGTGATAGAAGGGTCCAGACCTCCCAGGGTGTGGGGAGGAGGGCGAATCGAAACCCCAGGAGGGACCTGCAGCCCCGTTCTTCCCTGAACCTCCAAGAAAGCAGAGAAGGCGCAGTGTGGTGGCAGCTGTGGGCTTTTTTTTTTTTTTAATCTGTTAATAAAACGCAAGTGAATCAAATCCGCTCCGAGGGAAGGGGGGCGGCGAGGCAGGGGCCATGGTGTTTGCAGAAGTTGGAAATTTAATAAGAAGGAAAAATAAAAATAGCCACTGAGCTGGAGAGAGAGAGAGAGGAGGGTTGGGAGAAGCAGGCAAGTGTGCGACTCCGGGCTGGGGGGAGACATGTGCAGAGGGGAGATGGGGTGAGGGGCTGGGGAAGGCGAGGGCCGCCCCCCCCAGTCTGCAGGAGCAAGGGAGGCACTGCCAGAGGCAGCAAGAAGGAGGGGATTGGGGTGTCACCTAGAATAGTCCACTTCCCTGGCAGATTTTTCCCCAGTGGTGAGCCAGGCACAGAGGTTGGGGATTGGCTGTCTGAATGCCTGGGTGTAGAGGTCCAGCCTCTGGTTACTTGGTCTTCACAGTGTCCCACACCTTCCGAGCTGCTAAGGAGATGGGGCACACAGGCAGGACTGCCAAGAACAGTTGCGCAGGTTGCTCACTGCACAAGAGTACAGGATGGAAGCTAGAGCAAGAGTGGATGTCATCTGTTCCCCTTCCCACAGCCTGCATATCTGCCTAGAGGAAGGGGTGCCTTTTAAAGACCTACACAAAAAGGTTGGGGACAACCACCAAGAGGTGAATGGATAAACAAACATGCTCTGTCCGTACAATGGAATATTATTCAGGCATAGAAGGGAATGAAGCACTGACAGCTGCTACAACATGGATGAACCTTGCAAACACATGCCTAGCAGGAGAAGCCAGATGCCAGAGGCCACGTGTATGACTCCATTTACACGAAATGTCCAGAACAGGCAAGTCCACGGAGACAGGAAGCAGATGAGTGGTTGCCAGGGGCTGGGGGAGGGGGAGCGGGGAGTGACTGCTGATGGGGACGGAGTTTCCTCTTGCGATGATAAAAATGTCTTGGAACTAGACAGTGGCGACAGTTGCACGATATTATGAATGCACCAAATGCCGCCGACTTGTATGTTTTTAAAGAGTTAATGGTGTGTTATGTGAATTTCACCTCGATAAGAGAAAAGTCCGCACGAAGTTGGTGGAGGACCAGCTGGGCCCCTGCGCACATCCGGTGACACCCCCTCCCCCCCCAGGAAGCCCAAGCTTGCAGGCGGTCCCAGACCAGAGCAGCTTTGCATTGGCTGCAGACTGCAGGGGCCCTCTGGGCACAGCTGAATGGAATTCATTCATTCATTCACTCAACAAATATATACTGAGTGTTTATTTCAGGCCAGGTGCTGTGCTGGGCGGGGAGTAATTGATTAAGCCCTTTCCCTGGGGCTGACACTCTAGTCCGGAGACAGGCAGAGCTCACAAGCAAAGCGTACAGTTTGTGAGGTGGGTTGCTCAGCCCTGGTTAAGGCTCTGCAAGAACTTTTTTTTTGAGACAAGGTCTCTTTCTGTCACCCAGGCTGGAGTTCAGTGGAGCAATCGTAGCTCACTGCAGCCTCCAACTCCTGGCCTCAGGCGATCCTCCCATCTCAGCCTCCCAAAGTGCTGGGATTGTAGGTGAGCGCCACCACGCCTGGCCTTTTTTTTTTTAAATTTTCAATTCTGATTTGGACAAGACATTAGCTATGAGATGACCGAGGTAGAAAATGTTTTTAATGCCATTTTATAAGTGGGGAAACTGAGGTACAGAAACATGAAGTGGCTCCCCCAAATGGATCAGTGGCAGCTTCTAGATTTGAACCCAGGACACCTGTCTGTGGCTTCAGCGAAGGCGATCTGCACCCAGGCACCCACCCAGGTGGATACCAGGCCTGTGAGATTCTTCCAGGGCCCCACCCTGATGGGGGTCCCCAAGCCTCCAGGCCTGCTCTGGAGCTGCCTCTGGTTCTAGGCTGAGCTGGCGGAGGGTCCCGGCACTTGGGAGTTGGCGTTGGCGGGTGATTGATGGTTTAATATCTCGCCCACGCCTCGGCAGGCGGCCCCCAGCGAGAGGCAGAGATGGGATAATTCGGTTACCAAAAAGAGAACGAAAGAGAGAGAGGCGTAGACCAGGGGGTGAGCTGGGAGCTGGTTTGGCCAGGCTGGGCTCGGATCCCCAATCCGGGTGGAATTTTGGGGGCTCGCACATCCCAGCCCCTCTGCGGCCCCCATCTGACTCCCTGTCTTGAGAACGGAGACCCCAGGTGTGAATGAGAGACCACAGGGGAGGGGCAAAGCCTCAGAAGAGAGAGGGAGCAGGTGGCCTCTGCGTGGGACAGAGGCGCAGAGGCTGGGGGAACACCAGAGGGAGGCAGGGCCTGGCAGAGTTAGGGGTGAGGGGACAGGAGTCTCCAGGTACACAGGTCAGAAGTTCGGGTCATCCATTTTTTTTTTTTTTTTTTTTAGGGATGGGGTTTCACTATGTTGCCCAGGCTGGTCTGGGGTCTGGAACTCCTGGCCTCTAGCGATCCTCTGGCCTTGTCTTCCCAAAATGCTGGGATTATAGGTGTGAGCCACCACACCCAACTCTCAGGTCATCCTTGAATAGAGCCCTCTGTCTCTCTCTCCCCAACCACAAACAAACTTGGGACTTCATTTCCTCCCCACCTCCACGACGCCCACCTGGTCCAGCCCAGCTCACCTGGATGTTGCGGTCCCCCTCTGCCAGGTGCTGGTCTCCAGCCTTTGTCCTGAAGCCTGTTCCCTTCACGGCCTCCAGGGTGAGCCTGTGAGCACCTGAGCCAGGTCACGCCCCTCCTCTGCCCAGAACCCCCTCAGCTCTCATCTTGTGTTAATATTATTACCTATTGCTGCCATCACACGCTTAGGGTTTTTTTGTTTTTGTTTTTGTTTTTTTGAGACAGAGTCTCACTCTGTTGCCCGGGCTAGAGTGCCATGGCGTCAGCCTAGCTCACAGCAACCTCAGACTCCTGGGCTCAAGCGATCCTCCTGCCTCAGCCTCCCGAGTAGCTGGGACTACAGGCACGTGCCACCATGCCTGGCTAATTTTTTTCTATATATTTTTAGTTGTCCGATTAATTTCTTTCTATTTTTAGTAGAGACAGGGTCTTGCTCTTACTCAGGCTGGTCTTGAACTCCTGAGCTCAAACGATCTGCCCGCCTCGGCCTCCCAGAGTGCCAGGATTACAGGCGTGAGCCACCGCGCCCGGCCCTAGGGTTTTTAAACAATGCAAATGTTTTGTCTTACAGTTCTAGAGGTTAGAAGTCTGGTACGGGTCTCATCTGCCCAAGATGAAGGTGTCAGCTGGCTGCACTCCTCTCTGGAGGTTTTAGGGGAGGATCACTTTTCTTGCTCTTTCAGGGGTTGCAGAATTCAGTTCCTTGTGGTTGTAGGACCAAAGTCCCCATTTTCTTCCTGTAGCTGGGATTCCCAGCTTCTAGGGCTCGCTGAGTCCTGTCTTCCTCCCCAAAGCAATTATTTATCTATTTATTTTGAGACAGGGTCTTGCTCTGTTGCCCAGGCTGGAGGGCAGTGGCACAATCATAGCTCACTGCAGCCTCGAACTCCTGGGCTCAAGCGATCCTCCTGCCTCAGCCTCCTGAGTAGCTGGGACTGCAGGCGTGAGTCACTGCATCCGACTTCCCTTGCTCTTTTAAAGACTTGTGTGATTAGGTTGGACAATCCAATAATTGGATAATCCAGGATCATCTGCCCGTCTGAAGATCCTTAAGTTAATTATATCTGCAAAGTCCCTTTTGCCAGTGAAGTTGCATATTCACCAGTCCTGGGGAGGTGTGCTTACCGACCACCTCTCTCAGCAAAACTCCAGTCCTCCCTGAGGCCACAAAGCCATGCGTGCTCTGTGCCCACCACTGTCTCCATCCACATGGGTCTCCCCACTGTTCTCCAAACTCACCAGGCTCCTCGCTGCCTCAGGGCCTTTGCACTGGCTGTTCCCAGCTGCCTGAATCACCCTCCCCCAGATACGTGCATTTCTCCTTCCCCTCCCCTCCAGGTCTCCCTTTATGTGTTCCCCTCCCCAGGGAAGCCTTCCCTGACACACATAGACACACCACCACCCCACTGCCCTAGGATATAACCACAGATATTTATTCCACGTTTGTCTTGTCCATTGTCTGGGTCCCACACCAGGGTGTCAGCTCCTAAAGGGAAGTTCCTCTACTTTGTTCCCTCCTGACTGTGCACTGCTCTGACTGTGCACTGCTCTTCTTCCGCAGCCCTTGGCACACAGTAGGTGCTCAATAAGTGCTTGTTGAGTGAGTGGAGGGCAGGACTGGGACCCAGAGGACAGGTGGGAGGGGCAGGTGGAGAGGGGTTGGTGTGAAGACAGGAGAGAAAAAGACCTAGAAGAATATTGGATGTCAAGAGATTACTGTGTGGCCGGGTGCAGTGGCTCATGCCTGGAATCCTGGCCCTTTGGGGGGCCGAGGTGGGAGGATCGCTTGAGGCCAAGAGTTCCAGACCAGCCTGGGCAACACAGCAAGACCCTGTCTCTACAAAAAAAACAAAAAAAAACTAGCCGGGTGTGCTGGCACGTGCCTGTAGTCCCAGCCACTCAGGAGGCTGAGGCGGGAGGATTGCTGGAGCCCAGGAGTTCAAGGTTGCATTGAGCTATTAATATGATGGTGCCACTGCACACCACCCTGGGCGACAGAGTGAGACCCTGTCTCGAAAAAAGAAAAAAAAAAAGAGAGAGAGAGAGAGAGCTCACTGCGATAAAATGCAGCAGTGTTATACAAACTCTATTCATGGGGTGTATTAAACACAACTGCGGTTTCATCTCCCACTGCTCCAGAACGTGCTTTCCAGGTTGGGAGGAAGCATGTCCCCCTGCCCTGCCCCTGTTGGGTAAAATCTTAGCCTCATGACTTTGCTTTCTGCTCATCTCAAATAACGGATGTTCCCAGGGTCACTTTAGGTTACAGGGCAGCTTGGCTTTGACTCAAAATGCGAACGTCCAGACCGAAGCTGGGACAGTGGTTTAGGCTTAAATCTCGTTTCTTTCTGCCGCCCCTAGCCAGGGGCAGGTTCTCGGGGTCTGGGTGGAGAAGGGGTCCCTTCCTTTCCCCCTTCCTTTCTCTCCTCTCCTTTCGCACCCAGGACTCAAGCTCTGGGAGTATAGCATGTCAAAGTGACCCCTAGAGGGATGTGTCCACCTCTTACCGCCCCAAGCCTGTGACTGTGATCTTATTCGGAAAAAGAGTAAGTGTCTTTGCAGATGTAAGTAATTGAGTTAAGAATCTCAAGAATGAGATCATTCTGGATTATCCGGTGGCCCTAAATCCACTAATAAGTGTCCTTATAAGAGACACACACAAGAGGAGAAGGCCATATGAGGACAGAAGCGGAGACTGGAATGATACGACCACAGCCAAGGAATGCCTGGGGCAGCTAGAAGTTGGAAGAGGTCAAGGAAGAATCCTCCTCTAGAACCTTCACAGGGAGCTTGGCCCCGATGGCACCTTGATTTCAGACTTCTGGCCTCCAAAACTGTAAGAGAATTTATTTATTTATTTTTGAGACAGTATGTCCTTTTGTTGCCCAGGCTGGAGTGCAGTGGCACGATCTTAGCTCGTGTAGTCTTGAACTCCTGGCCTCAAGCGGTCCTCCTGCCTGAGCCTCCCCAGTAGCTGGGACTACAGTGCGCACACCACACCTGGCTAATTTTTCTGTTTTTTTTTTTTTATAGAGATGAGGTCTTGCTATGTTGCCCAGGCTGGTCTCGAACTCCTGGCCTCAAGTGATCCTCCTGCCTCAGCCTCCCAAAGTGCTGGGATTACCAGTGCGAGCCACCGTGCCTGGCCCATTTCTGTTGTATTAAGCCATCCGGTTTGTGATGCCTTGTGATATCAGCCCCAGGAAGGAAACTGATTGGGCTCACATGGTTCCCCTTGAACTGGCTGTGCTGTCAGCTGACTGTGACTTTCAGGACAGAGTTCAGAGTGGAGACTTTCTCTTGCAGGTGCTTTTAAGGGCCCCTCTGACTTGTCCTCTGCCTCTCCCTTGGGACCTGCTCCCCCTACTCAGCATGGCTCTCTCCCCATTCAAGCCAGTCCTATCCTTGCTCTTGGAGTCCTGACACCTCCTCCAGGAAGCCCTCCTGGAAGTAGCCATGGTTTTTCACCCACCAGAGCAGTTTCCAGCCCCTTTCTCCTGCCCTCCTCAGGCCATGAGGCCCCGAAAATTTCGGGGACCCACATCAGTTTCTCCAAGCCATTCTACTGATGTGTCCCCTTCCTTGGCTTGAGGTGAGGGGGCACCCTGCCCTGTCTCCTTCCTGTGAAAGGAGAAGACCACAGGCTCATGGCACAGCCTCTCTGAAAATATCATCCTCACAAAATCTTCCTGGCCCCAATCCTTTCAAACCCTGGTTGGGGTGAGGAGCTCGAGGGTCATGAAAACTGGCCAGACTCATCTCTACAAAAAATTAAAAAATTGCTTGGGCATGGTGGTACACACCTGTAGTCCCAGCTACTCGGGAGGCTGAGGCAGGAGGATCGCTTCAGCCCAGGAGTTCGAGGCTGCAGTGAGCTGCAATAACACTACTGCACTCCAGCCTGGGCAGCAGAACAAGACCTGTCTCTAAAACAAAACAAAACAAAACAAAAATTCAATGAAAAGAAAAATCTTCACTGTGGTCTAGCACCTCGTGCTGGTCACTGTGTCTGCTTGGCTGAAATGTCCATCTTAGCATCCTGTTACTCTGGTGATCTGCAACTCTGGCGGTGATGTGATGTTGCTGTGTAAATATTCCTGGTCTGTGGAGAAGGGGGAAGCTCACAGAGGCGGAGGAGAAACGGATAAGAAAGGGCCAGTGGGAAACACAGGAGTGGTCTGAGCTATACTCAAGGAGTCTGGGACTGGGGAAGCCCGATCTTCAGCCCTTTTGGGGCTGAGAGTGCCCCTAAGGTTTAGCAACCTGAGTCATTGCTTTAAAACCTAAATCAGAGCCGGTCCATCTCATGCTCAAACCCTTCATTACTCTTAGGAAAAAAAAAAAAAAAATCTGGGCTCCCTTCCATTGCCTATAAGGCCCCATCCCCTCTCTGCCCTCATCTGGATTTTTTTTTTTTTTTAAATTTCGAGACAGAGTCTCACTCCAATGCCCGGGCTAGAGTACAGTGGCATCATCACAGCTCACAGCAACTTCCAACTACTGGGCTCAAGGGATCCTCCTGCCTCAGCCTCCCAAATAGCTGGGACCACAGGCATGCACCACCACACCCAGCTAATTTTTTCTATTTTTAGTAGAGACAGGTCTCATTCTTGCTCAGGCTGGCCTCGAACTCCTGACCTCAAGTGATCCTCCTGCCTCGGCCTCCCAGAGCTCTAGGATTACAGCTGTGAGCCACCACCTGGCCATCTGGATGTTTTGAAAACACAGCGGCCTCAGGGCCTTTGCATGCATCATGCTGGCACAAATCTGGCCCTGGCGTCAGCATGGCTTGCTCACTCTCTTCATTGAGATCTGGGGCACCGACTGTCCCCCAGTGTCCCTTTTCCATGTCTCTCTGTCTCTCTCTGTCTCATTCGGTAAGCCATTTTATTTTTTATTACGGTAAAATATCCACAACATAAAATTTACCGTCATGACCATTTCAGTACACAGCTCAGCTGCATCAAGCACATTCACTACGTGCAACAGACACTTCTGTCTAGTTCCAGAACTTTCTCATCACTCCGAAGAAACCTTGTGGCCGTGAAGCAGTCACCCTCCAGTCAACTCCGTCCCCCCACCCCCATTCGTTTTCCTTGTCTTTTATATTAATAGAACATCCCTGTTAATTTAGCTAGGAGCACAGATGCTTAGGACAAAGACTACATTTCCCAGCCTGCCTCGAAGCTGGTGTCATGTGACCACATTCTGGCCAATGGCGCGCGAGCAGCTGTGCCATGGGAATCTTCAGGGGAGGATCAGGGCTTCGCCTTCATTTTTGTCCTTCCCGCTGGCCAGAGGGTGGACGTTGCTCCACCCTAGCGATGGCAGCACAGAAGAAAGAAAGGGCCTGGGCCCCCACCACCCCAGCCCTGGAACACTCACACTCAGAGTGTTAACTGAGAGGTAAATAAAGTTCTTTATCGTTTGAGGCACTGCGAACAAAAAAAGAAAAAAAGAAAGAAAAGAAAGAAAGAGGCTTCCTTCATCAACCATTGTGGGGATTCGATGAAGTAGCATTGATACCTAAAGCATCTAGCCTGTGCCTTGCATATAGTAGGTGCTCAATAAATTGTACATAGTAGGTGCTCAATAAATGTTCATTGTTCCTGCACCCCCTCTGGTTTTGGGAAGGAGATGCTCTTGGGCCCCCGGACTGGCTTATTAGGGATGTTGCTAATAGGTGTATAAAGAAGACAGAACATGTGGCATCCAGGCTCAGTATGGTGGCTCACACCTGTAATCCCAGAGGTTCGGGAGGCAGAGGCAGGAGGATCACTTGAGGCCAGGAGTTCAAGACCAGCCTGGGCAGCATAGTGAGACCCCGTCTCTACAAAAAATCTAAAAATTAGCCAGGTATGGTGGTGCCCGCCTGCAGTCCCAGGTACTTGGAGGCTAAGGCAGGAGGATCGCTTGAGTCCAGGAGTTGGAGACTGTAGCGAGCTAAGATCGGGCCACTGCACTCCAGCCTGGGCGACAGAGCAAACCCTGTCTCAAAAAAAAAAAAAAAGAAAAAAAAGTGGCATCAGCGTGGGGTCCTTCTCTGTCCCCTCCACCCCATGGCCAATTGGTGGGCCTGCTCTGTGTCCTGGGAGCTGGCTCTAGGGCTGCACCACTGGTCTCCCTGTCCTCTGGTTTGGGGTTGGATTCAGTCAGTAGACGCATCGGTCAGAAATAAGAAAGGCTGGGGGTCCTCTACAGCCTCCCTCCTGCTGGGGGGACCCTCTCCTTCTTCCTAAGGGATCTTCGTTTCCTTCAGTCGGCCATATCCTTTCCTTAAAAGCTGCTCCACTAAACCCCCGGAGCTTGCCGCCAGCCCCTGACCCGCCATCAGCCCCACTCCCAGCCCCGCACCAGTTTCTTGCAAAACTTTCTGATGAACCTGCTCTGACTACTAAGTGGTTAAAAATATCCACTCCGCCCAGGCAATTTTGCTAAGCTCATGTCAGGGGGAGAAAGAGAGACTCCGGAGAGCTCACAAATGAAGCAAATTGCTGAAAATCGGATTTTTACTGTCTTATCTAGGAGCCACATGAGAGGAGAGGAGATTGCAATTTCTGCTGGAACTTTCTCACACCCCCGAGTTTGGGGCATGCGAGTGGCAGGGAGCGGGGAGGAGCAGAGAGAGAAGACGGGGAGAGAGAAACCCAAGACAGAGGCATGAGAAGAAAGGAGCAAGAAAAGAGGGGAGGAAAAATGTGCAGGAGAAAAGGAAAATGGTCATGATACATCTGGGCAGAACTGAGAAAGGTACAGGAGCCACCGGGGGCTTTAGGTGCCACGACCCCAGCCAGGGGCACCTCGGGGGGCTGTTCCACTTACAAAGCCCCTTGGCCCGCGGTGCCCAGTTATAATTGCAAAGCAAGACTGTGCAATAGGTAGGGACCACTCGCCCCATTTTACTGATGAGAAAACTGAGGCTAAGAGAAAGGATGCATTTAGTTGGGCGTGGTCCAGTTTAGGCAACGTAACTAGATCCCAATCTCTAAAATTAAAAAATTAAAATTACAAATTTTTTTTGTAAAAAAAGAAAGAAAGAGGCCAGGAGCAGTGGCTCACGCCTGTAACCCTAGCACTCTAGAAGGCCGACGGGGAAGGATCGCTTGACCTCAGGAGTTCGAGACCAGCCTGAGCAAGAACGAGACCCCATCTCTACTAAAAATAATAAAAAAAAAAAAAATAGCTGGGCATGGTGTGCACGCCTGTAGTCCTAGCTACTCGAGAGGCTGAGGCAGGAGGATCACTTGAGCCCAGGAGGTTGAGGCTGCAGTGAGCTACGATGACACCACTGCACTCTACCCAGGGTGACAGAGTGAGACCCCGTCCAAAAAAAAGAAAAGAAAAAGAAAGAAAGAAGGAAAGAAAGGGCGCATTTGCTCAAGATCTGGAAGCTAACTTATCCCTCATGGGAACAAACAAATGAAGTCTGGAACAGAGGTTGGAAAACATGTTCTTATAAGGATAAGATTCTAAATATTTCTAGCTTTGCAGGCTGCATGTTCTCGGTTGCAACTTCTCAATTTCGCCAGTGTGCAGGTGTGAACATGGAAATGAATTACTGTGTCTGTGTGCCAATAAAACTTTATTGACAAAAACACGTAGCCCACTGGGTTTGGCCTGGGGGCTTTAGTTTGCCAACCTCTGGTCTAGAGCTGTGCTGTCTGAGATAATAACCAGCCACATGTGGCTCTTGAAATTGAAATTCATTAAAATTGGACAAAATCAAACACCCAATTCTTCAGTAGCAATAATCACATTTTAAAAGCTCAGTAGGCACATGTGGATAGTGGTTATTTTGTTGGACAGCACAGGAAGAGACCGTTGCCATTATTACAGAATTTCACTGGAATTCTTCTGTACATCATGTTTGTATATCCGACATTATCTGTGTGGTTTGCTGTGACTCAGCATTCTGTTATCATGCCACTGCCTCCAGGAAGCCTCCCCTGATTACTCCAGCTGCAGAGAGAGACCCTTCCTCACATCCTCTACCCTGCCTGATTTTTTCTTTCTGACACTCTGTTATACACCCACTTACTCACTTTTCTTTTTTTTTTTTTTTGAGCCTGTTGCCCAGGCTAGAGTGCTGTGGCGTCAGCGTAGCTCACAGCAACCTCAAACTCCTGGGCTCAAGTGATCCTACTGCCTCAGCCTCCTGAGTAGCAGGGACTACAGATGTGCACCACCACACCCGGCTAATTATTTCTATTTTTAGTAGAGATGGGGTCTTGCTCTTGCTCAGGCTGGTCTCAAACTCCTGGCCTCAAGTGATCCTCCGGCCTCGGCCTCCCACAGTGCTAGGATCACAGGCATCAGCCACTGTGCCTGGCCCTACTTACTTACTTATTTGTTTTCCACTTCCTCCACCAGAATTCAAATTCCGCGGGGCCAGGGGTTTTGTTCGGTTTTCTCTTTGGCAGGAAATGACGTTGTGACTGCAGGCTTGGAAGCAGACTGCCTGGGTTTGCATACAGCCCTCCCCTCTCGTAGGCTATATCATATTGCCAAGGGGCTTGGTCTTTCTCAGACTCTGTCTTTTCATCTGTAAAATGGGGATGATAATAGTACGTTGTACTGGGTTGAATTGTAGCCTGCCCTCAAAATATATGTCCACGTCCTAATACTTGGACCCAGTGAGTGTGACATTATTTGGAAAAAAGGTCTCTTTGCAGATGTATTTACATGAGGGATCTTAGGTTGGGCACAGTGGCTCACGCCTATAATCCTAGCACTCTGGGAAGGCCGAGGTGGGAAGATCCCTTGAGCTCAGGAGTTCAAGACCAGCCTGAGCAAGAGCGAGACCCCGTCTCTTAAAAAAAAAAAAAAAAACATAAAAAATAAATAAATTAAGGATCTTGAATTAGTATCATTCTAGATTATCCGGGTGGGTCCTCAGTCCAATGACAAGTGAGTCAGAAGAGAAGAAAAAGGAAAACAGACTCAGAGACACAGGAGAGCCCCCAAACAAGTGAGGGAGCTCAGGAAATTTTAGCCCAAAATAGGACTCCTTGGTACAAAGAGTATTTTGAATGAAAGGCCCTTAGAGATCAACAGACGCCCCGCAAAACAACAATTGACTTCCCTTCCCCTCTCTGTCGTCTCAATTTATTGCAGGACAGAAGGTCAAGAATGCAACCAGACCTGACCCAGAATATTTTAAACATAATACTTGTCTCTCAGGTTAATTTACAAATCAATCTCCACCCCCCCACCCCGCTCCATTCATTCATCCTCCCTAACAACCATTTATTGCCCCCAAAAGGAATTACCTACATTCCTCATCCCCCCTCCCCTCTAAAGGGAGTGTATAAAAATACCTGGATCCCACTGGGATACGGGGTGATCACTCTGTGATTCTCCCCGTGCACATGATAAATAAACCTCTTTCTTTTATTAATCTGCCTCGGTAGTAAGTTGAAGTATCCCCTCCACCCAGAGCCTTTGGAAGGAACACACACCTGTCGACACCTGGATTTCAGACTTCTGACCTCCAGAACTGTTTTCTGTTGTTTGAAGCCATGAGGTTTGTGGTCATCTGTTAGGGCAGCCACAGGAAACTCATGCCTACCTACGTCACTGGGTCATTGTAAGGATTGAATGGGCAAATATACACCCATCCTTAGGAAAATGCCTGGCACAGAGTCGTATGCGGTACAGATTTGTTAAATGGATGAGGAAATGTTTGGAGAGCACCCACCACTAGGTGCTGGGGATAAAGCCAACCTGACGCCTGAGCTCATCATGGCTAAAGCCTAACACAGCAGAAACTGGACACAGACGGGCCAGAGGGGAGGTGTTCAAAGGGGACACAGGCTGAGATTTGCAGGCTGAATAGGTGTTAACAAGGGGAGGTTGGAGGAAAGGGAGAAGGATGTTGCTGACAATGGAAACAGCAGGTGCAAAGGCCCTGAGGCAGGAGAGGGCTTGGTATATGTGACAGTGGGCAGACCAGAGTGGCTGGAGGCATCCAGGAGGGCCAGAGGAGTACAGTATGGGGTTGATGCAGTGGGCAGAGGACAGACCACTCAGGGCCTTATGGACTATGTTATGAATTTTTGGTCTTCATTTTTTAAAATTAAAAAAAAAAATTTTTTTTCAGCCCTCATCCAACCATAGGGATTGGTCTTTATTGTAAGAGCAATAGAACTATGGCAGTTGTCCATGTAGGGTGTGATGGTGGTTTGGACTAGGGTGGGGTTGGTGGCTGTATTAGGGTTCCTCAGAGAATCAGAATCAATGGGATATACATATAAATAAATAATAAATCCTGTGAGATTTATCACAAGGAATCTGCTCACGTGATTATGGAAGCTAAGAAGTCTGATGAGATCTGCCATTTGCAATTGGGAACCTTGGAAAGTTGGTGGTGTACTTCGCCTAAGAGAGCTGGTGGTGTAGGTCAGCCTGGGTCTGAGGTTTGAGAACCGGAAATGCCAAGGGCAGGAGATGCCACAGTCAGGCAGAGAGCAAGTTCAACCTTCCTTCACCTTTTTCTTCTATTCAGGTCCTCAATTGGTCGGATAAGGCCCACCCACTTTGGGGAGGACCATCCGCTTTACTCAGCTCACCAATTTGAATGCTAATCTCTTCCAGAAACATCCTCACATACATGTGCATGCAAAAATCATGTTTAACCACATATCTGGGCATCCTGTGGCCTAATCAAGTTGACACACGAAATTAACCATTGCAGGCTGGGTGCAGCATCTTGAGCCTGTAACCTCAGCTACTCAGGAGGCTGAGGCAGGAGGATCACTTGAGGCAGGAGTTTGAGACCAGCCTGAGCAAGAGCAAGACCCGTTTCTACTAAAAATAGAAAAAATTAGCCGGGCATCATGACATGTGCCTGTAGTTCCAGCTACTTGGGAGGCTGAGGCAGGAGGATCACTTGAGCCAAGGAGTTCGAGGTTGCAGTGAACTATGATGATGCCACTGCACTCTAGCCTGGGCAACAGAGCAAGACTCTGTCTCAAAAACAAAAAACCAAATGAACAAAAAGTACAGAATGGAGTATTGTTCAGCAATAAAAAGAAATGAGCAATGAAGCTAGGCGAAGACATGGATGAAACTTAAATGTATACTGCTGAGTGAAAGAAGTTGATCTGCAAAGGCTACATACTGTACGATTCCAACTCTGTGACATCTGCAAAAGGCAAAATTATGGATTCAGTAATCGGTGGTTTCCAGGAGGCCGGGCTCGGTGGCTCACTCCTGTAATCCCAGCACTCTGGGAGGCCAAGATGGAAGGATTCCTTGAGGCCAGGAGTTCAAGGCCAGCCTGAGCAATATAGCAGGACCTGGTCTCTACAAAAAAACAATAATAATAACAATAAATTAGCAGGGCATGGTGACATGCACCTGGGAAGCTACTCGGGAGGCTGAGGCAGGAGGATCACTGGAGCCCAGGAGTTCGAGGCTGCAGTGAGCTATGATCAGGCCACTGCACTCCAGGCTGGGTGACAGAGCAAGACCCTGTCTCTAAAAAGAAAAAAAGAGAAGGGGTTGCCAGGGATTCAGGAGGAGGGATGAATAGGTGGAGTACAGGGGATTTTCAGGGCAGTGAAACAAGTCTGTATGAAATCATAATGGTGAATACATGTCAGACATTTGTCAAAACTCATAGAAGGTGCAACGCGAAGAGTGAACCCTAATGTAGACCATGACCTTTAGTTAATAATAACATAGCGATCTTTGCTCATCAGTCGTAACAAATATACCACACTAATGCAAGATATTAATAATAGGAGAAATTGGGGGAGGAGGTAGAGAAGCTATACAGAAATTGTGCTATCTGTATAATTCTTCTGTGAACCAAAAACAACTCTAAGAAATAAAGTCTAATAATTTATTTTTATTTTTTATGTATTTATTTTTTGAGACAGGGTCTTGCTCTGTTACCCAGGCTGGAGTGCAGCGGCCCCGTCATAGCTCACTGCAAGCCTCAAACTCCTGGGCTCAAGCAATCCTCCTGCCTCAGTAGCTGAAACTACAGGCATGCACCATCATGCCCAGTTAATTTTTTAATTTTTGGTAGAGATGGGGTCTTGCTGTATTGCCTGGACTGATCTTGAACTCCTGAGCTCAAGTGATCCTCCCACCTCAGCCTCCCAAAGTGCTGGGATTACAGGTGTGAGCCACCACACTCAGCCTAATTTTACTTATTTTTTTAAAGCACAGAGTGGCTTCTTGAAGCTGGAATGAAGGACGCTTGGAAGGTAATAGAAGCTGGGCACCATGGCATGTGCCTGAAATCCCAGCCACTAAGGAGGCTGAGGCAGGAGGATTGCTTGAGCTCAGGAGTTCAAGGCTAGCCTGGACAATATAGCAAGATAAAAAAACCAAGAAGGTGATAGTCCTCTGATAAACAGAGATGAACTGACTCCTTAAAGCTAAAATAGGACATGCCTACCAGCAACCTGGGAAATGGGACTACAAAACACCCGATTATGGGATGGCAGTCCTGGTTTTACAGCAGGTCAGGGTGGTAGGAGTAGATATTTCTAAGTCCCCATGACAGAAGCAGCAAACACACACATCTGTCTTCCCCTGCCCAGAGCCCCAAAAAGAGAAAGAACAGCTCCAAACCCAGCCTCTCCTGGGGTCCACCCTCCCATTCCATGGCAAAATCTCTTCTGTCCTTCTCTCTTTCCTGTCCCCACGTGCCTTCCGAGCTGCGGGTTAATAAACTCATCACTGATGAACAGGGAACATGTCTGTGGAGGTTTTAATTACAGCAGAAAATTGGTCCAATTGCTATTTAATGTAGAATAAGTGTCACGTTAACTGGCCGGGGCAGGAGAAGTCGAGGTTTGCTTGGAGGTGTCTGTCCTGAGCCCTGCCTGGCTGGTCTTGCCCGAAAGCCTCCGAGAGTGCAGAGGGGACTCAGAGACCTTGGAAGGTGACAGGTGACAGGTGACAGGAAGCAGGCTGAGGGGTGAACAATTGAGAAGATGTTTCTGAAACCTCAGCTCAGGGCTCACCTCGGGACCCAGAAATTCAGTGGCTCAGCTCTCTGGTCTCAAGATTTTTCTCCCTTGTAGCAAACATTTCATCTCCAGCCCACAGGAGGAAGTGTTAGGAGCCATGTGATAGGAGTGTTGGAGGAACAGGGAACAGGGTGGATATCTGCCAGGACTCGAGTCTTCCAGGATCAGAGGGTCAAGACTGAGCTGAACACGCTAAACTTTCCAGATGGCCGGTTGGGGAAAGAGAAATCTCCTTGGTCCTTTTATCCTGCCTTCTGGATCTCCCCCAGGGAAGGTGATGGAGAGGAACCATCCAAGAGCGCCAGTGCTCAAGAGAGAAAGAAACAAAAAGCCCAATAATCAGGCCGGGCGCAGTGGCTCACACCTGTAATACTAGCACTCTGGGAGGCCAAGGTGGGAGGATTGCTTGAGCTCAGGAGTTCGAGACCAGCCTGAGCAAGAGCGAGACCCCGTCTCTACTACAAATAGAAAGAAATTAGCCAAACAACTAAAAAAATAGAAAAAAAATTGGCCAGGCACGGTGCTGCGTGCCTGTAGTCCCAGCTACCAGGGAGGCTGAGGCAGGAGGATCGCTTGAGCCCAGGAGGTTGAGGTTGCTGTGAGCTAGGCTGATGCCACGGCACTCTAGCCCAGGCAACAGAGTGAGACTTTGTCTCAAAAAAAAAAAAAGCCTAGTAATCAGAGGCAACAGGAGAGACCAAGCCCACCTAGAATCTGCTAAGGTTTATGAATTTTCCATATGTTCAGGGACCCCCCCCCATCCCCCAGGATAACAGTTTAGAAATAAGAGCCCCAACACTGGAATCAGATAGCCCAGATTCTAACTAACTCCATCACTTACTAGCTGGGTGACTGGGGACAAGTGACTTCACCTGTGTGTGCCTCAGTTTCCTCCCCTATAAAATAGGAGTCTCTGCTCATTGTGGTCATGAATGGAGCAGCCACATTCCAGAACATTCTGGAACATTACTTGCTGCCATGCCAGGAAGGAAATAAGAGCTTTGGAGGGTCTGGCACACGCAATTAAATACTCTAGCCTGGAAATGACATGTGTCAGTTTCACTCACAGCTCATTGGTTAGAACAGGTCACATGACCCCATTCACCACAAAGCAGGCAGGAAGTACACTTCCACCTTGTGCCCAGAAAGGGCAGAGCAGGGAATACTCCAACAGCCCTAATGGCCTCCAACTAACGGGGTGTTACGAAAATGAAGTGAGTTAATGGATGGAAACTCATTTACGACGGCACCCAGCGCCTAGCGAGTGCCCTTTATGCATTCCCAATTTTGTGTTTCATCAGGAAGGGTGGCCCCACTCAGGCGCCTCTTTGACACTGGTTGACCAGGACCAAGATGGATCAGTGGCTGGAAGCCTGGAACATATGTGACAGGGGTGCACCAGCTATGCGCAACCACCGAGACACGGGTCCACGCAGACACTGAGTCACTCGTGCCTGACCCTGAACTCTGAGAAGACTGTCGAGTTCCATCACGCATTCCCGGTCAGATACGAACTGGATGGAGCCTGCCCAGACCCTTTAGGCCCCCACCCCCACACAGCCCGGAGAGACGCGCCCCACACCGCGCCATCCACACCTGGGGGACAGGAGCAGGTACTCGGGCCAGCTTCAGCCTGCACCCTGGGAGCTCCAGAAAGTAGGAGCCGGCAACCTGCCCCTCCCCCGCAACTGTCCTTCCTGCATCTGTTGGCTGAACCAGGTCCTTATACTCACTGGGCTCTTGACCTGGGGCAGCTGACAGGTGACAGGTGACCACGAACAACTCCAAGAAGTAAAGTCACCAGCTCAGCATCTCCCAGCGGAGGGTGGTGGAGACCGGCTTTGAACCCAGGCTGCTCTGTCTTCCGAGTGGCTAGCAAACGTCTGCGGCCTGACCCTTTGACGCCGCCCCCGCCACCCCCGTTAGCGTCCCCCGCGCGTGTCCCCCCAGATTCCCCCCGCCCCCGCCCGCAGAAGCCCCGGCTGGCCCACCATCCAACCCGAGCTCACTTCAAAGGTGGGAACCGCGGCCTCCCAGGCACCCAGACAGCCCCCTGGACAACCAACATCGCCCGGGGCTCCGAGAGCGCGGGCAGCTCCAGTCAAAGCCGGGCGCCCTCGGAGGACGCAGCCTAATTACCCGGGCAGAGCCGAGCCAGGCCCGGGGCCAGGCGGCTGCTTCCAGCAGTTTCGGCTTCTTTAAGGCGAGGAGGAGAACGGCGGCGAGCGAAGCGGGGCTGCTCGCCAGCTCCCAAATCCTCGCAAGTCCCCCGGATGGGGACCGGGGGAGGCCAAGGCAGGGCGCAGGGGGAGGAGGGGCGTTTACCAGGATTCTGCAGCCACGGAGGTGGATTCCGAGGCGGGGAGGGGTGGGGGGGTCGCCAATGGCAAGTGTCCTGGCCCTCTGGACCCCAGGGGTGTCCCCGTTCTCCCCATCACTCCACCCCTCCTCCGTTTCCTGGGGCCCAGATGTCTCCCAAAGCGCTCCGGTTTTGCAAAAGCCCTCGGTTCGCTGCGAGCTAAACCCAGCCCGGGGGCCTCCGTGCCCAGAAAGGGCAGGAAACCAGAGTTAAAAGAGGATTTAGAGGCCCGCCCGCCTGCGGAGAGATTAGATGAGATCAATATGCAGAGGGCTGAGCAAAGATCTCCTCGGAGGGGCTCCTTGAGACCCGTGACCCTGAGAGGTAATTAACAGGCTTGCTGGGGTTGGGCCCAGCCCGGGCAGTCCCACCCGCTCGGCAGCTGCTCAGAGGCTCTGCTTGCAAAGCTTCTGCGAGGCAATCCTGGCTCCCCGTGGGTTCAGAATCTGGCTTCTCCAGCCAGCTACTCCCCCCGGGAGCCCCAAAGGATCATTGTATAATAATAGTCGCTCTCATTTATTGAGTGCTTGCTGTGTGCCAGCCGCTGTCTAAAGCCTTCCATAGCTCCCTGAGTTTTCACCCACAATTGGAGGAGGCAGGTTGCTGTAACAGTATTACTAGGTCTATTTTACAGACAGAGAAACTGAGGCACAGGGAAATGAGAGGGCTTCTCCGAGGTCACACCACAAGTATCTGGGGTTCAAATGCAGACATTCGGGGGCCAGGGCTTGGGCCCCTGGCCCCTTGGACTACAGTTTTCCTTGTTCCCCTCCAACCCCCAAAATCGCAACCCTTCCTAGACCTGGCATCACTAGTAACATCGCCTTATCATCTCCCAGTCATTGTTCTGGCCCCTTTAACCATCTAGAACTCAACTCACCGTCTAATGCAAGGAAGAACTCTGTGCAACGGAACACATATCACAAGTCCATGCAGAAGCTATGTGACCCAGTGGTCTTATAAACTCCAAGAAGGTGGGGGTCCCATTTGTTTTGCCTTGAGAAGCACAAGGTCTGGCATGCAGTGAATGGTTATTGTATTTTTGTGAAGTTGAACTGATGATTGTGGTCCTTATTTATAGCCCATGGACTTGTGATTTTGACACAATAATAGGCTTGGTTATGTCAAGTGCAGGCAGGGAAATACGCGAGGTGGACATACCAATGCTCATGACAAAGGATGGAATGAAATCCTGCCCCTTCTCTACTTCCTAACTGTGCCTTGATTCCCCTTCTTTTATTTTTTCACTTTTATTTTCTCACTCTGTTGCCCAGCTGGAGTGCAGTGATGCGATCATAGCTCACTGCAGCCCTGAACTCGCGGGCTCAAGTGATCCTCTTGCCTCAGCCTCCCGAGTAGCTGGGACTACAGGCACATGCCACCATGCCTGGCTTTGATTCCCCCTTCTATAAAATGAATTCCTCTGAGGGTTACAGAAAATCATGTCTGTCAAGGGTTTAGCATGGTGCCTGACACCTAGTAAATGCTCAATAAAGCATTCACTTGAATTTTTGGAGGGACTAACCAAAAAACTATAAAAACAGACATAAGATCTCAAAACCCCACGGCAGGCTGAGAGCAACCTTGTAGGGTTCAAAGGCCATGGAACAAGACCAAAATTTATCTTGTTCACACAAAGGAGGGGCTGAGATCCTGCTATCTATAGAGGGCCTGAACAAGAATTTGAAAAACAATGTATAACATTTATATACATAATAAGAGCCGATATTTATCATCCTCTGGGCATTTGTATCTCCCAGAAATCTGATGAAGTAGACACTATGATTACCCCATTTAGAGATGAGGAAAATGAAAGCTCAGAGAGGTTGAGAAACTTGCCCAAGATCACACGGCACAGCATAAAGTGGTCAGGCTGGGATTCAGGCCTTGCTCCGTCTGACCCTAAAGCCCTGCCCTGAGTAAGATAAAAAGGGTAAACATCTAAAGATCAACAGTGGTTTCCTCAAGGCTGGAAATGCAGATCTTTATTGTCTCTTGGTTTACACTGAGTGTGTTTCCTGCCTGTAATAAGACAAAAATAAGTTAAATATTTTAAAATTCTCCTGAAATCTAACCAGTTCAGGAAGAGGAACAGCTTAAGAGGAAGAACGCCTTTTGGTTAGGGTCCCCACGGGAGGCAGACTCTGCCGTCACAGCAGGTGACTGAAGTCTGTTATAAAGATAAGGGAAGTCGGAAAAGATTTCAGTGACGTTGGGAAGATGTTCCTGTGTCTAGGAGCTGCGGCCCTGGGGCAGGTAAGTGACCAGCTTTCAGGACACGTTTGAAAGTGACCTCATCTCCTCCTAGTTGGCTGATCCCCAACTGCAAGCCAGGGGACCAGGGAGCCCCCATCCGCCCCAGGATCCAAGTAAAGAAGAGTGAAAAGTGAATTTGGAGGGCCACGTGGGAACTACCTTATCCTACCCTCCTCCACTTAAGTTCAAACCCAGCCCATTCCTCCACCAACGGGGGCGCCTCGTGGAGAAACGTTTGTTTTCTCGCACGAGATGGTACACACAAAGACCTTGGTAAGAACGAGAAGTTAGCAACAATCTAAGGTTTATCAACAGCAGGAAATGGGTTAAAAGAATTATGGCTCAGACTATGGAAACCGAGACTAAAATAAAACAGGTGGAAAAAGTACCAGAATCTATTGTGATTATAACGGATTGAATTGTAATTCCCAAGAAGGTATGTCTAAGTCCTAATGCCTGGTACCCGCGAAGGTGGCTTGATTTGGAAGTTGGGTCTTTGCGGATGGAATTAAGTTAAAGATTTCATCTTGGATTTTAGGGTGGGCCCTAAGTCCCACGACTGGTGTCCTTATAAAAGAAAAGACAAGGAGATTTGAAATGGCCAAAGAATATTCCAGAAGCCACCGGAAGTTGAAAGAGATGAGAAAGGATTCTCCCCCAGAGCTTTCAGGGGAAGTCTGGCCCTGCCCGGGGCTACCTTGATTTCAGACTTTCGGCTTCCAGAACTGTGGGAGAATAAATTTCTGCTGTTTTAAGCTGCTGAGTTCGTGGCGATGTGTTGCAGTGGCCTCAGGAAAGGAAGACAATACTAAAAGCAACTTTCAAAACAAGGTGTGCGGTATGATATAAACTATGTTAAAAATGTTGAAAGAATATAGCCAGGTGCGGTGGCTCACACCCGTAATCCCAGGAGGCTGAGGCAAGAGAATCACCTGAGACCATACAGGGAACAGTGTCCTACCCCGGGCAGCAGCATCCTCACCTGAGAGCTTTGCGGGGAGCAATGAGGCAGTTACTGCCCCTTCCTGGAGCAGCCTCCAGCCACCGAGGAGTGGGAGCTGGAGATGTGCCCTAAGTCCTTCACCTCGTGGGGACGGCTCTGAGATGCATGAACTATACAGTCTCCCAGAGGTCCCTGGCAGGACTGAATCGCAGGTGCCCACAGTGGTCACATGCTCAGGAATACCCTCTCTGCTCATTCACAGTCCTTCCCTTCCCTGTTGTATTAATTACCTAATCCTGCTTAACAAATTACCCAGGACTCAGTGGCTTAAAGCAATGATTATTCATTATCTCTCATGTTTCTCTGAGTCAGGAATTCAGACAGGGTCCAAGGGGAACAGCTTATCTCTGCTCCCCAATGTCTGAGACATCAGCTAGAAGCCCCAAAGGTGGGGGCTGAAGTTATCAAAAGGCTCATTTGCTCCTTGCATAACTGGTGGCTGATGGTGGCTGTCAGCTGGGGACCGAGCTGGGGCTGGAACACCCACCTATGGACCCTGATGTGGCCTGGGCTTCCTCACAATATGGCGGCTGGGTTTCAAGGGCAAGAATTGAAGAGAGAAAGCGATAGGCCAGGTGACAGCCATCTTTTATGACCCAGCCTCCAAAGCCTCACAGAATCACCTCCTTTATACTCCATTGGTTGGGGCCATCACAAGCCCCACCCAGATGCAAGGGGCAGGAACACAGGCCCCGCCTCTCATGGGAGGAGCATCAGCACTTTGCAAGAAGAACCTGTGTGATAGGATAAATATCAGGGGCGGCCATCTTTAAAAATTGCCACCTGCCATTCCTTTTTCCCTTCCCAGCATCCTTATTGCTGTTCCCTGGGATCACCTCCCAGGCCAATAACTTGCCCCCAAATCCTTGTCTCAGGGTCTCTGCCTTTGGGAGAACCCAAATTAAGATATCTCACAAATCAATACTGTGTTTATATAAGTGGGTATAGGTTTACGTAAATGTTCAGAAAAAGACCTGTAAGGATACGCTCCAAACACTCAATAGTGGGTCCTCTAAGGAGGGAACCGGGATGGGAGTCAAGAGGGTTCATCTGTAATCCATGGGGGTTTTTAGCCCCAAGAGAGGAAGGATTTCCTGCATCCTCTGTGGAAAGTAAAAGAGAGAGGTCAGGAACAGTAAGCCATCATGACTTGTGAGGACTCTAGCCCTAAAGTAGTTGTAATATTCCTAATATACACATAAAGCAGGGAGAAAGAGGGTGGAGGGCAGGTCCAGGCAGTTCCTCTCTGTACCCTCAGGTTGGAGCTAGTGGCACAGTTTACAGCTGAGCTGAGGCTGGGGTAGTTCAAGGGTCCAGGACTTCTGGGACACCAGAGATTGCTCTAATCTCTGAGGAACTCGAGCCTCAGTTACCTAATCTATGAAATAGGTATGATCCTGGCTATCTTGCAAGGCTGCTGTGAGGGTTACATACGATATTACACATCAAAGTAATGGACATGTGACCTGGCACATAAAAAAAATAATAATAGATTTATTGAGCAACCACTGTATGCCAGAAGTTGTTTTAGGCACTTTGCATGTATTAATCCATTTTACTCCTCACAATAACGCTGTAAAGTAGGAATTATTACTATCTCAATTTTGTAAAAGGGGAAACAGAAAGGTTAAGAAATGTTGCAGTGACTCATGCCTGTAATCCCAGCACTTTGGGAGGCCAAGGTGGGAGGATCATTTGAGGCCAGTAGTTCGAGACCAGCCTGGGCAACATAGCAAGACCTTGTCTCTACAAAAAATTTAAAAATTAGCCAAGCACGTTGGTGCATGTCTATAGTCCTAGCCACTGGGGAAGCTGAGGCAGGAGGCTTGCTTGAGCCCAGGAGTTCGAGGCTGCAGCGAGCTATGATGATGCCGCTATACCCCAGCCTGGGCGACAGAGCAGGTCCCTGTTGAAAATAAATAAATAAATAAGGACTAAGCCAAGGCCACACAGTAAGGCTACCAAACGCAGTGTTCCTTTTAACTATAGCACCTCACTCCTCCTGTGGGGTGGGGGGGCCGGGAATGAATGAACAAATAAGAAAAGTTGGAGCTGGAAAAAGACTGCGTTCTTCGTCTTTTGTGGGACCTAGGCAGGCTGGTGTAACCCAGGGAGCAGGTGCTGTCCTCTCTCCATCTGTAACCACTGTCTGGGTCCCACTCAGTTGCTCCTTCCCAAAGCAGGGGTCTGGGGCAAAGCTGGTGGAAGAAGTACCTCCTTCGAGAGCAGAGAAGGGAGGAGTCCTCCCTCGCCTCGCTCTCATTTCATTTCTAAGGGGGCACAGCAGCTCCCCATACAATGAGGCAATGAGGCAGACCAGCAGCTTCCTGGGGGTGCCTGGAAGCCCCATTGCCATAGCAACCAAACTCACTAGCAGTCCCTGGCACAGGAGTCAGCTGGGACCGCAGCTCGGGCAGGAAGGGGAAGAGGGAGGAGGAAAGAAACTTCAAGATCAACCCCTTGCCCTCAGACTAAACGGGCCCACAGCCCAAGGCCAGGGCAGGCTGTCAACCTTTGTCATCCTAGAAAAATGAGGGAAGGCACTTGCTCCCCCTCGACCTTCCCTCCTGAATCTGGGGCAGCTTTTTAAAAATTTCCAACTTTGTCCAGCCTGGAAGACTGTGGTGAAACCTCCAAGGAGGAAGGTGTCAGGATTCACAAAGCATATGGACCACACAGCTCTAGGGGATGTTTTCTTTTCTCTGTCTCCTTTTTCTTTTCTTTTTTTTTTTTTTAATGAGGTATAACTCGCATAAGGTGAAGTGCGCAGATCTTAAATTCTATCCTGATGAATTTTTACAAACATATCTGCCTGTGTATCCACGAAATCAAAAGAACGGGTCTATCCTTCCAGAAAGTTCCCAAATGCCCCTTCCTAGTCAATATCCTCCGATCTGACTTTTTCTTCATAGATTAGTTTTGCCTGTCCTTGAACTTCACATAAATGGAACCACACGGCATGTTTTCTTTTGTGTTTAGTGTCTCTCACGTGACATTGCGCCTGCGAGAATCATTCTTGTTGTTACATTATTAGTCCATTCTTTTCCTTTGTTGCATGATATTCTATCACGGGGATGTACCACAATTTGCTTATTTATTTTACTGTTGGTGGGTATTTAAGTTGTTTGCAGCAATTGGTTACTGTGAATAAAGCTTCTATGAAGATTCTCGTATATGTCTTTTGCTGAACACAGACGGGTTCATTTTTTTTTTTAAATAAATACCCAGGAGTGAGATTGCGGTCCTAGGCAAGAGTATGTGCAGTTTGAGGAGATAATGCCTGACAGTTTTCTAAAGTGGCTGTACCATTTTACATTCCCATAAGCAGTATATGAAAGTTCCAGTATCTCCACATCCTCGCCAACACTTGGCATCAGCCTTTTTCATTTTACGCCACCATTCCGGTGGGCGTGTTATAGAATCCCTTTGTGGCTTTATTTGCATTTCTCTGATGACTTGTGCCGATGAGCACCTCGTTGGCCATTTTGATATCCTCTTCCATTAATGTTCCGAGTCTTCTATTATTCTATAAATTCAGTTGACGGTCTTTTTATTTTATTTTATTTTATTTTTTTGAGACAGAGTCTTGCTCTGTTGCCTGGGCTAGAGGGCCGTGGCGTCAGCCTAGCTCACAGCAACCTCAAACTCCTGGGCTTAAGCGATCCTCCTGCCTCAGCCTCCCGAGTAGCTGGGACTACAGGCATGCGCCACCATGCCCGGCTAAGTTTTTTTTCTATATATTTTTAGTTGTCCAGCTAATTTCTTTCTATTTTTAGTAGAGACGGGGTCTCACTCTTGCTCAGGCTGGTCTTGAACTCCTGACCTTGAGCAATCCTCCTGCCTCGGCCTCCTAGAGTGCTAGGATTACAGGCATGAACCGTTGCTCCCAACCAACTGTCTTTTATATTGATTTGTAGGCACTCTTTATATATTTTGGCTATGAATCCTTTATAGGCTATATGCATTGCAAATATGTTCCTCCTGGGGGATTATTTCCTCCTCCAATTTATCTCCCTAAGTCTTGGGCTGGGAGTGGCCGCAAGATCAAATAGCCATGGGTCCTTTTCCAGTTCCATCTTCCTGAAGAAGGTAGTTGTCCTGGTCTATTGAACGCCTGTGACATGCCAAGGATCTTCCATCAGTTATATTCTTAAATAGTCACAATGTTCTTATTTATTTAATTCACTCATTCCGCACATATTTGAAAGTCTAGTAGGTGTCAGATATTGCGGGGCACACTGGAAAGAAGAGCCAAGGTTTACGAAGAGATTGTATTCCAGCAGGGAATGCTGAGGCAAACCATGAACATGAAAACAAATAAATAGGCAACATCAGAGAGCGGGATGTGCTGGAAAGGTAGTTGACGGAGGATGCCTGGGGTGGTGACATGGAGCTGGGGCTTGAGGAAGGAGGCAGAGCAGGCGAGTCAGGTGAGAGCTAGAGGGAAGGGTGTCCCAGGAAAGGGGAACAGCCAGTGTGAAGGCTCAGCGTGGCTGGCGTGAAGTAGGCAATGGAGAGAGTGGTTGGGGTATAATCTCAGAGCAATGGAGATGGATTGCAGCGTTTTCAATAGAAGGACAACGCAAACCTCCTTGTCATCAAAGATGCCTCTGGGCTGCTGCAAGGACACGTGGGGGCCAGAGCAGAAGCCGGGAGACCTTGGCCAAGGCAACCTCAGTCATCCACCTGTCCTGCTGGGTCACAGGACAGGCAAGTGCCAACGCGCAAATTGAACTGAGAGGGGAGGGGGACTATCAGAGAGGTCCCAAGTGAGCCTGGACGTTGCATACCCAGGAGGGGCCGGTTCAGGGCCCTTCAGAGAGATGACAGGGGCCCCTGGACCCACAGGCGCGGCAGCAGGCCCGGCTGGTTCCTGAGTGTGTGTGTTCGGGGGCGGAGGGGCCTGCTGGGAGCTGCCGCCGCCAGCCCCATTAGCACCACCGTCATTATCCCAGATTTATGTGTGTGTAATTCCTCTTCCTCCCCCTCCCCGAATCGCTCCAGCATCTCCCCAGGCTGCAAACCCGCCTCCCCCGGAAACAGCCCCGGAGCCGCCTGCCACCGGGCCATTAGCACGCGGGGAAGGGGGGCGGGAGCAGTCGGCGGGGAGGGGAAGGGGGGAGGGGAAGGGGGAGGGGGCGAGGGAGGCGGGGGCTGGAAAGGACGGGAGTGAGGTGGCAAGATGGAAGAGAAGAGGGGAAGGAAACGGGGCCCAGAGAGGAGGGGGAGCCGCAGCAGGTTCTGGAGGTGAGGGGTGGGGACACGTGTCCCTGACAGCCTGGCCGCAGAGAGCAGGGCCCCAGGGGCAGCCGAGGGGCTCCGGCCCAGCCGGTTCTGGCCAAGGCCAGAGCTGAGACGGGGAGACTGTGCGGGGGCCCCCAGTGCTGCCGGGTGTCAGCCCTGGAGTCACTACAGAGCTTTCAGCCAGATCCCGCCCAGTTCTTTTGTGACCCAGCGGCCCAGCCCAGCGAGGTCCACCTGGAAGGGGGTCTCCCGGGGCCGGGCTGGAAGGGCGAGAGGAGGGCGTGGGCTGCAGGGCTTGCGGGGGCGGGGGGGGGACCCCGGAGCTATGACCATCCCCTCGCCCCACCCCTCCCGTGCTCCCGGCCCTCGCAGTGGGGGCTCACGGGAGAGCCCCCATCTATTCCGAGGGAAATCAATGCGGCTTTAATGTAAGATTTCCAGGCGGAGGGGGGGTGCGCTTCATAAAAGATGCATTGTTTCCCGCGCCCGCCCCGCGCCCGCCCCGCGCCCGCCCCTGCAGCCTGCAAGATGGCGGCGGCCCCGGCGGAGGCGCGGAGCAGGGGGGAGGCGGAGGGGGTCGGGGGCGCGGGCCCCGCGCTCCTGCTGGGGAAGGTGGGAAGACTGGCCGGGATGGAGGAAGGAAGGGGAGAGAGAGGCAGAGAGAGAGAGTGATGGAGGGAGGGAAGGGGAGGGAGGGGGCTGGGAGAGCCATGGGGAGGCGGGAGCCAGTGGGAGGGAGGAGGGCGGGCGGGCGGCGGGGAGGGGGAGGGGACAGAGGGGCGGGCTGGGAACCCGGAGTAGGGGAGGGAAAGGCTGCCCAAAGAGGTGACACCCTGGGAGGCAGGAGAACAGGCCAGGGGGCGGGACTTGGGAGGGGGGACAGCGGGGACAGCTGGAGCCCCCACCCCCAAACTGTCCCTAGCTTTCAGGTCCCCTCCGGCCGGGCCCTGTGTGTTCTCCCTCCCGGTTTCTGTGCGCCCTCCTGCCCTGGAGAGCAACCAAGGAGCCCCCATCCTCCAGCGTGGAGGCGGCTGCATCCCGTTGGCCCGTGTCCCTAACGCTCCTTCCCGCCCTGGCACCGGGGGTGCCAGACTGAGAGGAACAAGCCTCCTCCATCTGTTTCCCAAGTTGAGGCCTCCAGAGTTGACCCCGAAGAGCCCCCACTTAGCAGAGACCCATGTTTTTGGTCCGTCTGCACCCGTCCTACCTTCCGAGGAGGCATGCAGAGGTTCCAGAGAGGGAAACTGAGGCAGAGGAGAACACAGAACACGACGTGGGGCTCAGTATCTCCCAAGCGCCCCACCCTTGGCCCCAAACCAATGCCAAACCCTCGCCTCCCCCCACCCCTTGCCTCTTCCCCCGTCTTCCACGGGCAACCACGATGAGAGTTTCGAGGCTCCCCCTTTCCAACCTTCCTGCTTCACCATAGGGGAGCTCCCGAACGCCTGAAAATATCTTTAAATTAGGAAAAAGAGCTAAGCCGCCAGAGTCCTTTGGTCTATTAAAGGAGGAGCAGAGGCCACCGGCGCCCCCCTACCCCCACTCTGGTTTTACGTTTGAAGCCCTGA
Organism: Indri indri; assembly: GCA_004363605.1. NCBI lineage: Eukaryota > Metazoa > Chordata > Mammalia > Primates > Indriidae > Indri > Indri indri. The sequence continues at coordinate 1,433 of RJWJ010017840.1, read as the reverse complement.
CCGCAGATCCAGTCGGAACAATGGTGGGAGCTGCCCAGCCGGCCCCAGCTGCGTCTCTTTCAGAGGCCCAGGGCCCCCTGCCTGGCGTGCCAAAATTAGGACGGCTCCCCTCTCGGGCCCTTTTCATGCCCGCCCCCCCAGGCTGCTGAGGCTTCAGAAGCACTAATGAAGCTCCTTCCGTTTAGGAAGAGTGGGCCCCGGGGAGCTCAGGCAGGGCCATACTGGGGGCAGGGGACAGGAAATCTGTCCTCAAAGAACTGCATGATTATGTGCCATGTTCAACTGCAGCACACGCCTTCCTCTGGGTCCCGGTGGCATCGACCTCCTCCAGGCAGCCCTCCTGGCCTGCTGGCATTTGTTGCTTACTGTTTTCTTTGGGGTTGGTCAGTGGAGTCTGGCTGCCTGGGTTCAGATCCAGGCTCCATTTGCTTTCTGGCTGTGTGTCCTCTGGCAGCTCAGTGAACCGGCAGAGCCTCAGTTTCCCCATCTGTCAAGGGAGGAGAATTATAAAAACCTGTGTCACGGGAGCACAGTGACTCATGCCTGTAATGCTAGCACTCTGGGAGGCTGGGGCGGGAGGATCACTTGAGGCCAGGAGTTTGAGACCAGCCTGAGCAAGATCGAAACCCCGTCTCTACTAAAAATGGAAAAAATTAGCCGTGTGCAGTGGTGCATGCCTGTAGTCCCAGCTATTCGGGAGGCCGAGGCAGGAGGATCGCTTGAGCCCAGGAGTCTTAGGTTGCAGTGAGCTATGATGATGCCACTGCACTCCAGCCTGGGCAACAAAACGAGACTCTTGTCTCAAAAAACAAAAACAAAACAAAACCTATGTCATGAGATTGTCATGATGCTGGGAGGAGGTCACACATGTAACGTGGGTACAGCAGTCCTTAGGCCTGTGGCTTTAGCACCCCAGACACACCCAGTATGTTCCCATCTCTGGGATTTCCCACTGGCTGTTCCCTCTGATATCCTCCCTTTATCCAGGCCTCTGCTCAAATGTCACCTCCTCAGAAGGGACTTCCCCGGCCACCTAACCAGCATCTCATCCATTGCTCCCTGGCTAGTGTTGTTTATATCACCTGTCTTATAGTCACCTGACATTATATTACTTACCTGAACTCAAGCTCTGGAACCCAAGGGCCTGGGTTCAAATCCTGGCTTCACAGTTATTAGCTGTGTGACCTTGGGCATGTTGCGTAACTTCTCTGAGCCTCGTTCCCTCATTTATAAAATGAGGATAGTCATAAAACCTCATACAGCTATTGTGATGGATAACTGACTTAGTGGATGGAAAGCCCTGAAAGCAGTGCCTGGCCACTGTACACGTTATTCCCTTAGGTAATATTATTTCTGGGTGCCCTCCTCTCCCTACCCACCTGCCAACTAGAATATGAACCCTCCTGAGAGCTGACACTGCAGGGGCAGTATTG
>RJWJ010017839.1:0-32406 GCA_004363605.1 Indri indri | reverse complement strand
TATTGTATATTAGCAAAATATTTTGGAAATTTAAACAATGTATCAACATGCGGTATAGTTATTTTAACTGAGAAACACAGCTTCAGATATTTTAAAATAGGACAATTTCCTTTTCTAACTTCTTGTTTGTATGAATCAGAGTTTAATGAGAAAAATAGAAATTATCCTAGATGTCTCCAGAATTTTCAAGGAGAAAATAGTTTTTTTTGGAAGAGTGCTTACAAAATTTTAGGGAAGGCCAGAAGAAGAGAAAGCAGGAGGTGGAGGTCTTCCCACGAATCTAGAAATTGTAGGCAGTTTCTGCCTCCATTTCAGCTGAAACCCAACCCAGTAGATCAGAAAACCCAACAAGGAAGCTGCTGCCGCCTTGCTGCAGAAGTATGAGCTGCTGTGTGAGGAAGAGCAGATCCTTCATCCTTTGCCTTTCAAATCACATGCAAGTCCCTCTCTTTGATGGAATCTCAACTGGAATCCTACTGGCCAGGGATTCTGAGAAACGTAGTTCCCAAGCTTCTGGGCTCTGCAGTATGAGAATACAGAAGAGTGCTAAAATAATTGTAAGCAATAGCTGGTATAACAGGCCTTCAGAAATCAAAGCGCTGTTCAAAATGAACTTTATGATTTTTACCTAAGTGCAAATCAGAAGAAATAACACTAGGAATGCTGTATTATTTTCTTACATCCAGCCATCTACTTATAGTAAATTTAGCTTCGAGTGAATAACACTTTACGTTTAAAAGTTGAGCTTCATTCTTTAAAATACTAGAGAATTGAAGGCTGTGTTTTTGCTCATTTTTACATTTTACTTTTTAAAAAATGTCTCTAGTTGCCTAATATTAACTTAAACCTAGAATGTGATTATACTAGTTTCTTACTGATGCTGTAATACATTGCCACACGTTTCAGGACTTAAAGCAATACAAATTTATTCTCTTACTGTTCTGAAAGCCAAAAGTTTGCAATTAGCTTCACTGGACGAAAGTCAAGATGTGGATGAGGCTGGTTTTTCTGGAGGCCACGGAGCGGTGGTGGAGGAGGAATGTGTCTGCTTGACTTCACCAGCTTCTTCTGGTTGTCGCCTGCATTCCTTGACTTCACCCCTTCTTCACATCACTCCAACCTCTGGATTCTGTCATCACATCCCTTTCTCCTCTTCCGTTGTCAAATCTCCCTCTGTCTTCCCCCAATAAGGACCCTTGTGATTACATTTATGGCCCACCTGGATAATGCAGAATAATTTCCCCATTACAAGAATCTTAACTTAATCGCACAAGTTCCTTCTGTCATTTAAGGAAACACTTACAGGTTCCGGGGATTAGGACCTGAATATCTTTGGGGGCCATTTTTCAGTTTACCATAATATTTAAAACATTTCTTTTCAAAGGCACATGCTCTTATTCCTGTTTTGTGCTAATGTTTTCCTATCTGAAATGTAAGGCACCAGGCTCATCCCTTCACCAACTTTGGATCGGAAATTTTACAGAAAAGGCAATCTGGTAACTGTTGCTCTTTCTGGCATGATTCTTCGTGACATGGTGCTAAGTGCTTCAACTACCCAGGCATAAAATGCTGTGGAGCTATGGGTACATTTTAAAAATCAAGCAAACAAACCAAAGAACACGAATACTCAATTCTTTAAAATGACACATCCTAATATTTCTCCAAAAGAAGCATTATCTCTTTTTTCTTTTCTTTCTTCTGCTTCTGCTTGATTCTTGGCTAACAAATCACATATACGAGGGCTGTCTGGAAAGTATCCAGCCATTGTTAATGTAATAAATGTCTCTGTTTGGACAATGGCTGGATACTTTCTGGACAGCCCTCATAGGTCATGTTATAACTTTCTTTTTGTTTGCTCAAGCAGGGCGTAAGAGGACTGGAACCAGGGCTGGGATCTTGCCTCCTCAGGTCCTAAAATATACTCCTTTTGCTCCATATTCTTGGATCTTGCTTAACCCTATTGGTCCCTATTTTCCCAAGGAAGGAGGATTCCCAGTGTGTTTTCTGCCTGCCAGTTTCTAGTTTCTAGTTCTTAACAGTTCTTTCACTGGGGATAATGATTCCTGTCCACGGTTACAGTCATAGACACAAGAGATTAGATGGATCACCATGAATCTTTCTATCAAGTGACTGTGAATTTTACTCAGATTACATTAGAAACCTTTTTATTACAGCAGAATTTTACTTCAGAAGAAGAAAAATGGTATAGAGTAAGAACATGCAGTAATTGGAGGTGAACAGTAGCAAATGGCCAGATAATCCCTCAATTTTGGGGATGTGTATTTTTCTATTTCATTTGAACATGGAGAAGATTAGTGTTCTGGAAACCCAAATTAAATTATGCAAACATAAGCTGTATATAGACTAAAAAGGCCCTGAAAAATGATCTAGAATTAATTGGCATTCCTAACCAATTTTCTGCACATAATTTTTGCTTTCTTACTATTTTACTGCTCCAAATGGACTAACATAAATTAGTAATCTTAGGCAGAATTGCTTATTTTCTAGGATAGTGAAGTAATTAAATAGTTGTTTTTATCAAGAAGTTTTGTTTTTTCTCCTCTCTGGAATAAACAAAGATCTAATTTATGGCAACAAAATGCTTTAAAAAGCTGAGAAAATGACATTGTCAATGAGCACTTGAAAGGAAGATTTACTTCCAATTCAATGGTAATAATTGAGGTGACAAAAATCTCATATCAACAGTTCCTTCCTGAACTCAGCTTTGGATGAAGTAAAAATGTATTAGCACACTCTTTCTGCCTCTGTCTTCTTGCATCTGTATTTCTCTCCATCTTTCTTCTGTAGTAGCCAACTGACATTCAGGCAACACAAAGACTGGAGGCAGTTAGAGAAGGACAGGCCTCCTAATGTGTTCTCAGTGTTTGGTTATGCAGTTGGATTACTCGCCAGCACCTAACATTAGACTACTTGATACAAAAGCTCTGTTCTATCAAGCAAATTATCCCAAGCTAGAGTCATGGAGGGGTCACTTAGGTGTGGACCTTCCTCGTTATAGCAATTTTTTAAGGGCCAAGGAGGAAAAGCTTCAATTTGGAATCATACAGAGGATTTCCTTTGTTCTATGAAATAGATGTTCAGGAATGATTCTTTATTTACACAGGAAGTTTCTAACAATAGATCCTGAGTCTACTATTAGATCTCTTTCTCTTTTATTCTAAGAGGATTTGAAATTCACACACAAAAAAAGAAGAACTGTGAAAAAGCAAGATGTCTTGAATATGCTACTGATGTGAAGATTAACCTTTATTACAGGCATCTGCTGTGCCGCAGATCTATGCGGAAAGTCTGTTTACAAAAGAAGGCATTAATCAGATTAGACATAGGCATCCATTTGTAATGTCTTTGCACTGTTGCTAACTCTGGAGTGAGCCGGTGAGTGAGACGGCTGAAGCCTGACAGCTAATTTAAAGCCAAGGTCTTCACTGTCCGGAGATTTATCAGAGAGTCAAGCAGCCAGTATCTTTTATGACTTGCACCTTCTCCTTTTTCCGAGGTAGTAAATGAAAAAGACAGAAAAAGGAGGTGCCATCTATCGCAACTGGGTAAAAATCACGTAAACACCATGCTCTGAGCTTTCATTATAACACCTCCTTCTTAGCTAATTACTGTCAGCACTAAATTACAGAGTCAGGAGGCTCCACTCAATACCAACTCATTCATTTCAGGTCACAGTTTGGCAGAAAACCTGTAGCAAAAGGCCAAACCTTTATCCGCTAAGCCTTTTATTTGTGACTAAACAAAAGTCTTGACAAGTGGTATAATTCGCATCAAGCAGGGCTATGCCAAAGACCAATTAATACTTATTTATTTATTTATTTTTAAATGATTTCTTCATTTTTAATTTCTTAAAAAGCATGTTCACAGCACACTCCAAGAATGTCACACAGCAATGGTTTGCTGTTCTTTGTCAGAGTATATCAGAGAACAAAAAACAAAAAAAACTTTTAAATGGTTAATGGTTTTAAAAATTAGTTCTCTGAAATTTCTGTAAAGCCAGTAATCACCAGTCATTTAAATCTTTATTTCAGAATAGTAAACATTTCAAAAGTGTAATAAGTATCTACCCAAAATCTTCGTTTTTTTAAAGATTTGCTCTAGCCTCTAGTCTACTTGACAGGACTCATCATTTTACATATCAAAAGACATAGAAGCTTGTCGATTATTTTCTTCTTAATTCAAGCATTGTATCTTTAAATATCACCAACCTCATAAACAATGAGTAACATGAATTTTAAAAAATAAGCTCAACATACATCAGATATGAGCTGTTGTCTTTCAATACTGTGCTGGAGTGGCAAAATTTTTGGTGGTGTTGGTTTTATGTTGATTGGAGAGATTTACTATCATAAATAACCCTTTTAAATTCCATTATTGTACAATTTAGCACACAGGTGGTCAGACAAAAATGTGCTTTTAAGAAATGTGGAAAGGTTTTAATCTGCTTAGGTATTTTCCAGGATAAAAAGGTATATAAAGCTAATAACTTTCTAGGGGGTTTGCTTTTCTTTTTTACTATTTAGCTGTCATTCTTCAAACAGCTTATTTAGGAAAAGGAAATCAAATGTACTACAGCCTTGTGTATATGGTTGGCAGTTTGATATAGTTTCTTAAATAAACAGATTTTCTGATCACGTAGAAGCAAGATTGCAATGAGAAATTCAAAATCAAAATATCTTAAACTCCTATGGGGTGGAGTGATGATATTAATTTATAAGAATTAATTTCTTTTGATCTGCTGTGCTTGAGTTTTACAACATAAGGGAAATGCTTTTGGTGAAAATGTGTGGCTTTGAGGGAAGAGTTATTGAGCCCTTAATTATGCAAGAGACTAGACTAAGTACTTTCTCACATATGACCCTGTTTGTTTAATTCTCACAAGGACAGTAGGAGTTAGAGATAATCCCATTTTACAGATGAGAGTGAAGCTAGGAAAAGTTAAATATCTTGCTGAAGGCCACATGTTGTTAAGAGAATTGAAGCACAAGTGTTTTATCTTGAAGGCCACTGACATTTCTGCTATAACACTGTCCCTTCTGTACATTGGAGTTATCAGGAGGGGATGATTATATTTCTGTTGAGCTCATTATTGCTGTTATTAGTGGTCAATGTTTAAATGCAGTAGACCCCAGCAAAGTTTCTGAAAAGACAGTCTGTTCTTTGTTAGTTGCCAAACCAGAGGTTTTTCTTCAATTCATGGAGGGCTTTGGCGATTTTGACCCTTGTGAACATAAATAAACAACTCACTCAGGGTGTTGCTCTGATCTGTCCATTGTCTTTTCTGTCATTTTATGGAGAGTGGAAGGATGAACAGATACTCATGACAAGGTCCTAACAGAGTGGAAACTGTTAACGTAGAGGGTTTAGCTGAAGTGGGTGAGTATGGAAATGGAGCCGTCTGTGGGGTCCTGAAGATTTTAGGTCCCTGAGACTTGCAGGGATTGGGGCGTGGCAGTTATACTTGCAATACAAACATTGGAGTAGTAATACATCTGCCTCTCCTTTCTTAGGGCCCAATGGGAGGAGACCTGTCAACTAAGATGGATTCAATAATTGCAAAATGTCTGCTAATTAGCATCTATTTTACAGACATGTTTTGTGTTTATACTTTTTTCCCTACTAATTCAGAATGAGGCAGCCTTTTTGAGTGTCTCTAATGTGCCTGGCACTATGCTGGGCACTGGGGCAGGGTTGATATTGAATAGGACATATTCTCCAACCTCAAGGAAATGATGGTGCGGTTGAGAAGCAGAAATGGGCAGATGTTTACAGTGATAGGTACAATAATAAAAAAAGTACACAGTATCAAGTAGAGGTACAAAGGGGGCCTTAGGAGCTCTGGGTATGGGGGCTAAGGAAGGCTTTCAGAGAAGTTGGCGTTAAAGAATAAAAAGGGATTTGTTAAGCATCCCTTTTCTATTTAAAACATTTTATTTTTAAAAATTGCAGGTTCAAAGACAGGCAAGAAGATGAGAAACAGCATAGCCAAAATGCCATGGCCCGGGGTTGGTAAGGCGGGTAGAAGGGCTAGATGGGAAGGCGGATGCTAGGTCACAAAGAGACCTGTGGGCCATGGAGCTCGGACATTGCCTTTAAGGCCGTGGAGGGCCACTGAAGGGCTTTAGCAGGGGCTCACCATGATCAGATGTGTGGCTGGGAAGCATCGGCCAGCAGCGAGTGGACAGATTTCAGAGTGGCAAAACTAGAAGCATGGGGACCAGACAGGACCGCGCATGATGTTATTTTTAAGCACAGATTAAAGAAACACTGGCATTCTTAAATGATTGAATTTGGTGATGGTGCTGCTGTTACATTTTAATATTTATGAACGATTGCAATGATCAACCTAGATTTTCAGCTGGATGTCCCGGAGGAAGAGACGCTGAGGTGGAGAGCTGCGTATCAGACGGAGGCACCGGGGGAAGTGCCCTCAGCACCAGCACCTGCAGGGCAGCGAAGGAGGCAGGACAGGGCAGAGGGAGAAGGGGAGAAGTGGGGCTGGGATGCAGTCAGGCCAGACATCTTAGCCAGCCCATGGGGCACTCGGGACCAGGATGGCCCTTCGAGGCAGGGGGCTGGGTTTTTATACCTCTGTGGCCAGTCGTTGGATACCGTCTGTCACCAGGGAGAGGGATAGATTTTCTTAGGCTGGGATGGAGCTCAGCTAAGTGCCATCAGCCAGTCTGGCAGCTGGGGAATGAGGGCCTCAGTCTGTGAGCCCTCAGTTGAATGATCAAATACAGGAAGGCACCCACTATCATTAAAGACATTAAAATTTTCCTGAGAATGTTCTTACAGTGTAATCGTGCTCAGGTAGCAACTCTCTTAGGCTTTTGCACTTGCTCTTCCCTCTGTCTGGAATATTCTTTCCCCAGCCCCTTTACGTGCCTGGCTTTTCTTTCTTTCTTTTTTTTTGACACTTGGTTTTCATTCTTATATCTGCACTGAGAAGGGTTTTCTGATCACCCTGTCTAGGACATCACCCCATTTTATTTTCTTTATAGCAGAACAAGATAAATACAAATCTCATTGTCTGTCTCTCCACCCCTAGAATGTGAGCTCCAGGGATCTTTTCTATCTTGTTCACTCTTGTGTCCCCTGCACCCAGAGCAGGGCTGGTCACACAGTAGATTCTCAATCAATATTTGATGAATGAATAAATGAAAATTAAATTTAAGAAAATGGGGCTGGGCGTGGTGGCTCATATCTGTAATCCTAGCACTCTGGGAGGCCAAGGCAGGAGGATCTCTTGAGCTCAAGAGTTTGAGACCAGCCCGAGCTGTGAACAAGAGCAAGAACCCTACCAAAATCAGAAAAAATTAGTACGGTGTGGTGGTGCGTGCCTGTAGGCCCAGCTAATTGGGAGGCTGAGGCAGGAGGACCCCTTGAACCCAGGAGTTTGAGGTTGCAGTGAGCTATGATGGTGCCATGGCACTCTGGCCCGGTGATAAAGTAAGACTCTGTCTCCAAAAAAAAAAAGCAAATGGATATCAGGAGAATTAGAATTTTTCAAATAAGGGGTTGTCTTAGTCCATTTTGCATTGCTATAAAGGCATACCTGAGGCTGGGTAGTTTATAAAGAAAAGAGGTTTATTTGGCTCATGGTTCGGCAGTCTGTGCAAGAAGCATGGCACCAGTATCTGCTTCTGCTGAGGACCCCAGGAAGCTTACGATCACGGCAGAAGGCGAAGGGGGAGCAGGCATGTCACATGGCAAAACAGGGAGCAGGAGAGAGAGAGGGGGAGGTGCCAGGCACTTTTAAACAACCAGCTCTCATGTGAACTAATAGAAGCAGAATCCACTCATTACCATGGCAGGGCACCAAGCTATGCATGAGGGATCTGCCCCCATGACCCAAACACCTCCCACATTGGGGATCAAATTTCAACATGAGATTTGGAGGGGACAGATATCCCAACTGTATCAGAGGTCTTGAGAACTTCTTATCTTTTGCTTTTGACACTGGTGAAAATCAAGTCCAGGAAAAGGGTTTGTGTCTCATCACTCTTTTTATAGTTCTCAGCCACCCACAGAGAACTGCTGGAGAATATCTCTTGATCACGTAAGATGGATAGGCCTCTGGCAGGAGCTTAGCTCTCAGATCTCACATTGAGTATAATTTTTTTTTTTGCCTCTGGTAAGTTTGAGGGCTTTTATTATTCTTAAAAAAAAAAAGAAACTATCTTAGAGGAACATAAATTATCTATTAAAGAGAATCTTGGAATTTTAACATAAAAATCACGAGTGGAATTTGTGCAGAATCGACGAGCTACTCCTCTATAATCACCTAAACCATTTTCTTTCAAATAGAAACAAACTGAAAAATGCAGTAATTTTCATGTGTAGAGGCAAAAAGGCACTTAGCACAGCTTGAAGATTCAAATTATTCTGGAAACAACACTGCTGTACTTGGCTTTAATTTGAACTTCATCTCTTAGAAGCAGATTTAGAGTCAAGCCTGAAAACAACTACTGACTTTAGAAGGGCCTGTGGAAGGTGAGGCGTGGGAGGCAGAACCCTTCTTTTCCTCTCTTTTAGCCTTCCCCTGCCTGCTTCATCCGTCATCATTCCTTATGTAGTGATCCCAGTCCAGGAAGCACTCAAATATTTGTTTAAGAAGAATGGAAAGAATCACCGGACATCATTCATTCAAGCTCTTGTTGCTAGCCAGGAATGAATGGACATAACGTTTAAATATTTAGATTCTTTTACTAAAATATTGGGTCCTCCGATTCAATGAAGAGAGTTCAGAGAACGAACTGGAAAGCATTTTGGGAGTTATTAAAGGCACTGAGGATATAAGGATGGATCTGCAGTATCTTTAAGCAATAGAAGAGAAAGGCAGAACTGTAGGGTGGCAGGAGACAATGTGTATGCAGATTTGGCTTTGCTTAAGGTGGTCAGTCCCATTTAACAGAGAAGCTCAAGGTAGAAATTGGGGGCCTCAGGATATGGTGAACACTGAGTCAGCACCATAGGTGTTGCAGGGGTGGAGAACTCGCAGCCTTAAGGCCTCACGTGGCCTTCCAGATCCTTAAGTGTGGCCTTTTGACTGAATCCAAATTTTACAGAACATTAAGGATCTAGAAGGCCACAGGTTCCACCCACTCCTGCAGAAGGCATTCAAGAAACAGAAGCAAGATGATCTCTAAGCATCCCTGCAACCTTAAATTCCCGTAAGTACAAAGAGATTGGCTCTCCATGATTTCGTGTGAACAGGTAGTTGGTTGTTGCCATAAATGCTACGATTTTAAAATTGCAATTGTTATTCTCTTTAAATCTAACCTTTCCTTTGATGCCCCTACCTTCCCAGTGGCTTAAATCTGAAACTTCTGAGTCATCGATAGATCAGTGTCTTTCTCTTTGTCATACACATCCCTCTTCCATCCTTGACCTGTTGGTTTTTTAAATTAAGAGTCTTTTATTCAGTTTTTATTTTTATTAAAGTTGTACATACACACAGTTTAAGAGCCAAGTGGTTTTACCAGGCTAGTTGAGAAAACAGAAGTCTCCCCCACCCTGCATTTTCTCTTCTCTATAGGCAACCACTGTAAGCTCTTTTGGTTGTTTCATCTGGTAAATATTGCCATATTTCTAAACAGCAGGTTCATATTCCTAGTCCTTGACTTTTCAGATTTAGGCATGATTTGTCAACCTTTCACCAGGAAGATAAGGTTTTCATTCTCTTTCACCACTTTTCCCACCTTCTTTATCATCTTCTCTCCCATATAATTTAGGTTAAAACATTATTCAGTCTTATATTATTATGAGTATTCAAGTTAAGGTTTGCAGTATGCACTTTCCTTCTCAATTTTTTATTTTCCTGGATTTAATAATTGTGTTTTATTTGGGGTGTGTGTGTGTGTGTGTGTGTGTATTTTCTTTGTTTTCTGTAGACATACTCATCAGTAATTAAAACCCAAAGTCTTCTACATTTTTCCAAGTCTCTTCTTTATTTAGGTGCATCAGATTATCTATTAATTTTATCCTCTTGAAGAAATGCTCTCCTGGAATCTTTTGGCTTGTTCTAACCTGCTGCATCCTGGACTGGTTGCCACTATAGCCGGTTTACAGCTGACATTTCCTGCCCTGGGATGTTCCTTTCCCTGTTGATTCTTAGTCCTGCTATGCAGAGCCTCTTTTTCCTGTATCTCATGTCTTCCTTGTTCTTGGTTGACTCCCTCATTTTGGTGGACTGACTAGCTTCCAGAGAAAGTTGCTTGGAGGTAAATTTTTTGAGACTTATTTTAAGATTTTGAGAAGAAAATGTTTTTTATTCTACTCTTATACTTGATTGATAATTTTTTGCTGGGGGTAGAATTCTAGAATAATTTTTTCCCTAGAATTTTTTTTTAATTTCTTTTTTATTTCAGCATATTAAGGGGTACAAATGTTTAGGTTACATATATTGCCCTTGCCCCACCCACGTCAGAGCTTCAAGTGTGTCCATCCCCCAGACAGTGTGCACCGCACCCATTACCTATGTATATACCCATCCCCTCCTCCCTCCTCCCATCTGCCTGACACCAGATGAATGTTGTTACTATATATGCACTTAAGTGTTGATCAGTTAATACCAATTTGATGGTGAGTACATTTGGTGCTTGTTTTTCCATTCTTGGGATACTTCACTTAGTAGAATGGGTTCCAACTCTATCCAGGATAATGCAAGTGGTGCTATATCACCATTGTTTTTTGTGGCTGAGTAGAACTTCATGGTATACATATACCACATTTTATTAATCCACTCATGTATTGATGGGCACTTGGGTTGTTTCCACATCTTTGCAATTGTGAATTATGTTGCTATAAACATTCTAGTGCAGATGTCTTTTTTACAGAATGTCTTTTGTTCTTTTGGGTAGATGCCCACGAATGGGATTGCTGGATCAAATGGTAGATCTACTTGTGTCTTTTTGAGGTATCTCCATATTGCTTTCCAGAGAGGTTGCACTAGTTTGCAGTCCCACCAGCAGTGTATGAGTGTCCCTATCTCTCCACATCCATGCCAACATTTATTGTTTTGGGACTTTTTGATAAAGGCCATTCTCACTGGGGACAAGTGATATCTCATTGTGGTTTTGATTTGCATTTCCCTGATGATTAGAGATGTTGAGCATTTTGTCATATGTTTGTTAGCCATTAGTGTATCTTCTTTTGAAAAGGTTTTGTTCATGTCCTTTGCCCACTTTTTGATATGGTCATTTGATTTTTTTCTTGCTGATTTTCCTGAGTTCTATATAGATTATAGTTATTAGCCCTTTATTGGATGTGTAACATGCGAATATTTTCTCCCATTCTGTAGGTTGTCTGTTTGCTCTCATGATAGTTTCCATGGCTGTGCAGAAGCTTTTTAATTTGATCAGGTCCCATTTATTTATTTTGGTTGTTGCTGTGATTGCCTTTGGGGTCTTCTTCATAAATTCTTTGCCTAGGCCAATGTCTGTAAGAGTTTTTCCAACATTTTCTTCTAGAATTCTTATAGTTTCCTTAAGTTTAGGTCTTTTATCCACCGTGAGTTGATTTTTGTGAGAGGTGAAAGGTGTGGATCCTGTTTCAGTCTTCTACATGTGGTTATCCAGTTTTCCTAGCACCATTTATCAAATAAGGATTCTTTTCCACAGCGTATGTTTTTGTCTGCTTTGTTGAGGATTAGATGGCTATATGAGGATGGTTTTATATCTGGATTCTCAGTTGTGTTCCATTGGTCTATGGCTCTGTTCTTGTGCCAGTACCACGCTGTTTTAGTTACTATAGCCTTGTAGTACAGCTTGAAGCCTGGTAAATTGATACCTCCTAATTTGTTCTTTTTGCTTAAGATTGCTTTTGCTATATGGGGTCTTCTCTGGTTTCATACGAAGCATAGAATTATTTTTTCTAGATCTGTGAAAAATGATGTTGGTATTTTAATAGGGATTGCATTGAATCTCTAGATCACTTTGGGTAGTATAGACATTTTAACAATGTTGATTCTGCCAACTCATGAGCATGGTATGGTTTTCTACCTGTTTCCTTCCTCAGTGTTTCATAGTTCTCCCTGTAGAGGTCTTTACCTCCTTAGTTAAATATATTCCAAGATATTTTACTTTCTTTGTTGCTATTGTGAAGGGTATTGAGTCTTTGATTTGGTTCTCAATTTGACTGTTGTTGCTGTACAGGAATGCTACTCATTTCTGTACATTGATTTTATAACCTGAGACTTTGCTGAATTTGTTTATTAATTCCAGTAGTCTCATGGCAGAATCTTTGGGGTTTTCTAGGCATAAGATCATATCGTCAGCAGAGAGTGATAGTTTGACCTCTTCTTCCCCCCTTTGTGTGCCCTTGATTTCTTTTTCTTGTCGGATTGCTCTGGCTAGGACTTCCAGCACTATGTTGAATAGAAGCAGTGATAAAGGGCAACCTTTTCTGGTTCCAGTTCTAAGTGGGAATGCTTTCAATTTTTTCCTATTCAGTGTGATGTTGGCTGTGGGTTTGTCTTATATGGCTTGTGTCATTTTTAGGTAAGTCCCATCTATGCCTATTTTGTTAAGCATTCTTATCATAAAACGGTGTTGAATTTTGTTAAATGCTTTTTCTGTGTCTATTGAGAGGATCATATGGTCTTTGTTTTTGCTTCTATTTACGTGGTGAATTACATTTATAGATTTGTATGTTGAGCCATCCCTGCATCTCTGGGATGAAGCCCACTTGGTCGTGATGGATTATTTTTTTGATAAGCACCTGAATTCAGTTTCCTAGGATTTTGTTGAGAATTTTTGCATTTATTTTCATAAGGGATATTGGTCTGTAGTTTTCTTTTTTGTCGAGACCTTTCCTGGTTTTGGTATCAGCGTGATGTTAGCTTCATAAAATGTGTTGGGGAGAATTCCTTCCTTCTTGATGTTGTGGAATAATTTCTGCAGAATAGGCAATAGTTCTTCTTTGTAGGTCTGGTAAAATTCGGGTGTGAAACTGTCTGGTCCGGGACTTGTCTTTTTAGGAAGGTTTTTTAATTGCTGTTTCAATTTCGGTACTTGACATTTGTCTGTTCAGGAATTCTATTTCTTCCTGATTGAGCCTAGGAAGGCTGTGTGTTTCTAAGATTTTGTCCATTTCCTCCACATTTTCCAGTTTATGTGCATATAGATTTTTATAGTATGCATAGATGGTATTTTGTATTTCCATGGCATCAGTTATAATTTCTCCTTTTTCATTCCTGATGGAGCTTATTAGAGTTCTTTTTTTTCTGCCTCTCATTAATCTAGCCAGAGACATTTTCAATTTTGTTTATTTTTTCAGAGAACCAACTTTTTCTTTTATCAATCTTCCATATAGTTTTTTTGTTATTAATTTCATTTAGTTCTTCTCTGATCCTTGTTATTTCTTTTCTTCTGCTGGGTTTGGGGTCGTTTTGCTCATCCTTTTCCATTTCTTTGAGATGATTCATCAGATTGTTTATTTGTGATCTTTCTGTCTTTTGGATGTAGGCATTTATGGATATAAATTTTCCTTTTAGGACTGCTTTAGCTGTGTCCCACTGATTTTGATAATTTGTGTCTCCTTTGTCATTTAGTTCAAAGAATCTTTTGATATCCATCTTGATTTCCTCATTAATGAAATAGTAATTCAGCAGAAGTTTGTTTAGTTTCTATGACTTTGTGTAGAGATGAGAGTTTCTGTTGGAGTTGATTTTTAATTTTATTCCACTGTGGTCTGAGAAGATGCATGGTGTAATTTCTATTTTTTTAAAAAAATTTTTCGAGACATGCTTTGTGGCCTAGGATATGGTCAATCTTAGAGAATGTCCCATGAGCTGATGAGAAAACTGTATATTCAGTGGTTTTTGGGTAGAATGTTCTGTAAATGTCAGTCAGCCTCATTTGTTCTAGAGTTCGGTTCAAGTTCATTGTTTCTTTGTTTATTTTCTGTTTGGAGGATCTGTCCTGTTCTGTCAGAGGAGTGTTGAAGTATCCAGCTATTACGGTGTTGCTGTTTATTATT
The DNA here is from genome assembly GCA_004363605.1 of Indri indri. Lineage (NCBI taxonomy): Eukaryota > Metazoa > Chordata > Mammalia > Primates > Indriidae > Indri > Indri indri. The sequence goes on along the minus strand of RJWJ010017839.1, from coordinate 18,402 downwards.
TTGTTTAGATCGAGTCAGATTTCCTTTATGAATCTGGGTGCACCTGAGTTAGGTGCATAAATATTTAGAATTGTTTATCTTCATGTTGAATTGTACCTGTCACGATATACAGTGACCCTCTTTGTCTTTCATCACTTTTGTTGATTTGAAGACTAAGTTGTGTGAAATCAGAACCACCACGCCAGCTTTCTTTTGGCTTCCATTTGTCTGAAATATTGTTTTCTATCCCTTCACCTTGGGTCTGAATGCATCCTTGTGGGTTAGATGTGTTTCCTGAAGAGAGCAGATACTTGGCTTGTGTGTATTTATCCATTCACCCTGCCTATGTCTCTTTAGTGGGCAGTTCAGGCCATTCACGTTTACTGAGAGAATTGATAAGTGAGGTAGATTTCTGTTCATCCTGCTGAGTTGAACTTTGTTGCTTTGTTTTGTCTCTCGAGCTATTGTGGTATCTGGCTTTGACCTTTAGCTTTTGGATGATTTTACATGAGTGTTTATTGTGCTGATCTGTGTGTAATACTGTTTTGAGTACTTCCTGGAGGGCAGGTCTTGTCTTGATGAAGTCTTTGCTTGTCTGAGAAGGTTTTCATTTCTCCTTTATATACAAAACTTAGTTTTGTGGGGTACAAGATTCTAGGCCAGGCATTATTCCATTTCAGAAGAGTGAGAATGGGGGCCCAGTCTTTTCTTGCTTGTAAGGTCTCAGTTGAGAAGTCTCACATTATTCTGATGGATTTTCCTTTATAGGTTACCTGCTTCTTTCACCTTATAGCTCATAGGAAGGCCTATTTGGTGGTTATTTTGGTCAGTCTGATGACTGTGTGTCATGGTGTCTTCCTGTTTGTGATGAATCTCCCAGGAGTCTTTTGAGCTTCTTGTACCTGGATATCTAGATTTTTAGCAAGGCCTGGGAAATTTTCCTCTATTATATCCTCAAATAGCTTCTCCAACCCTTGTGTATTTTCTTCTTCACCCTCAGGGATGCCTACGAGTTTTGTGTTAGGCCTCTTCACATAATCCCCCACTTTGCTCTTTTCTCTTATTTCTCTGCTCTATCTCTGTGACTGACTTATTTAATTGAAAGGTGTTATCTTCAATCCCTGAGATTCTTTCTTCTGTTTGATCTACCCTGTTCTTGAGGCTTTCCACTATGTTTTGTAATTACTTGAATAAATTCTTCATTTCCAGAAGTTCAGTTTGATTTTTCTTTAATATTTCTATTTATTTATTTCAGTATATTATGGGGGTAGAAACATTTTGGTTACATGTTATGACTTTGCCATACCCAAACCATTCTTTAGTGAATTTTTCTTCCAAGTTCTGGATTTTTTTTTTTTGTGGTTTCTTTGTGTTGGTTATCCATTTTTTCATGCATATCATTCAGTTTTCCTATAATCCATGTTTGAAATTCTTCTTCAGTCATTTTTATGTTCTGAATTTGGTTGATGTCCATTGCTAGAGAGCTGGTGTTCCCCTTTGGTGGTGTGCTTTCCGTTTGATTCTTCGTACTTCCAGAGTTGTTTCAGTGATTCCTTCTCATCTGGATCAGCTGTTGCTTCTTACCTTTAGATTTTCATTTGAATAATGACAAACCCTGTTTAGTCTCTGAGCCAGTAGGTGGTGTTTGTGGGTGAGATTCTATCACATCCCGTATGTTGAGTCAGTAGATGCACTTAAAGGGTGTGCAGAATGACCTCCCTGTCAGTAGGTGGCGCTTGCTGGGAGGAGCAGGCTGCAGTGCTGTTTTTGGGTCCTGTAACCAGCTCTTGTTCTTCTGGAGAGGCACTCTTAGTGCCTCAGGTGTAGGGGCAAGGAAATCAAGATGGCGGAGGAGAAAAACCACCAGACGGAGTGTCTCTGCAAGAAAGACAGATTTTTAGAAAAAAGTGAAAACAACAACAACAAAAAAACAGGCAGACAAACACAGATCGAATGAAGGTCAGAAGGAAGGGTGCCTGAAAATATAGGAGACTCCACGGGAAGAAGTTGTGGAGGAGAACTGGAAGGAGAAAGGCCCCTGAGACGCTTGGAGACCAGCAACAAGGGTAGGTGGAGTGGTTAAATTTCCCCTCCCTTGCGTCTCGGGCTGCTGGTGGGCTCCTGAGCGGTTGGAGAGACCTGCCAACACCAGCCCAGAGACAGCTGCCCCCAATGAGTGGTGAGCCTCTTGCGGACAGAGCACCAGGCTCCCAGCTCCCTCGGGGCACCTGCCGGCCCTCAGACCCAAGCTGATAGGCAGGCGCCATACTGCTTCATTCTCCCCTCCCCTTCCCTACCCACGGCTGCAGAGAGAGACAATTTAGCCACCAACCAGAGGCATCTGCAGGGAATGGGATCTTTCCTTTTGGGGCCCTACAGTGGACTAAGGGGTACTCAGACTGTGAGCTCCCTGCCCACCAGCCCTCCCAGGCACCGCTTGTTTGGACTTCAGGAGAGTGGGGAAAATCCTGAGGCCGAGAGACATCAATCCAGCTTGGGCACCCCGTGGGTGACATGAGACCAGCACTCTTTTCCCTGGTAGGGTCAGGGATTGATCTCCAGGGCCCAGGGGACAGGCCTGCAGACAAGATCCTGTACACTCAGGTCTTGATCGTATTGCCCTGGGGCACAGAAGGGATATTTGTGAACAAGCCTACTGAGGTGTGTGTGCCTTCAGGGGCAAATCAGCGTGCTTGAGGGGCAACCCTCCTCCCATGGGAGGGCCGTACACCCAGCTCAGGCTGCAGTCCTGGGCAGGGATCCTCCCGGCAGGCATCACAGCTGGGGGAGATCCACTGGCTGGAGGTTCTGCCTGCTGGCAGAAACCCAGGAGGAACTGTGGAATAGGGGAGGATGGAAGGGAGCGAGGCCGGCTCCAGACTGCGTGCGGACAGCCCCACCCCCCACACGCAGACTTTTTGGCTGAGTGGGGCCATTTCAACCCCTCACTGGCAGCTTTGCCCAGAAGCAGAGAACAGAACTTTGACCCCAGCTAACAGCATTTGTGGTGCTTGAGGGCAGGCTCACCCAACCCAGCTGCCCCTACTGAGGTGGAGAATAAAGCACACCTGGAAGTCCCTAGAATTTTTAATGCCTTATTTTCTGCTTTCTAAGGTTAATGTTGAAAAACAAAAAGCATTCTGATTCCCAAAACTGAACTGTGTTTTTCTCCTCACCACCCCTTTGGAAACTTGTAAGATTTTCTCTTTTCTCTGAATGTTCTGAAATTTCACAATGATATCTATTTTTATTCTCTGTGCTGGCTACTTGGATTGGGCCTTTAAAATCTAGAAAACCATGTCCTTTAGACCTGGGCTACTGTTTGAATGCTTTCTTTAATGATTTCCTTCCCCACATTTTCTCTATTTTGCTGGAAATTCTATTTGGCTAATGGATCTCCTGGGCTGGCTCTCTAATGTTCCTGTCTTTCCACTCATGGTTTTCATATGTTTTTTTGCTCTCCTCTTTGGGAGATTCCCCACTGTTATTTTCCAAAGTGTCCATTGAGTTTTTTATTTCTATTACGGATTTTTAATGTTTCATTTTGGCTCTTCTTTTTTTCTTTATTTTGTTTTAATTATATTGTGTTTTATTTTCATAGATATATCTCCTTTTCTTTTTTTTTAATTTTTAAAGTTTTTAAAAAAAATTTATTTCAGAATATTATGGTGATACAAATGATTTGGTTACATAAATTGCTTTTCTACCATGCCATCCCCCAGATAGTGTGCATTGTGTTCCGTAGGTGTGAATTTGTCAATCCCCTCCTTGCCCCTCCCACCCGCGTGATTTCCGATGAATGTTATTTCCATAGGTGCTCACAGGTGTTGATCGATTTGTTTCAATTTAATGGTGAGTACATGTGATGTTTGCTTTTTCATTCTTGTGATACTTCACTTACAAGAATGGTCTCTAGTTGTATCCAGGTTAATACAAGAGGTATTAATTCACCATTTTTTTTCTCGCTGAGTAGTACTCCATGCTATACATATACCACATTGTATATATCTTCTTTTCTTTCTAAAGATTATTAACATTAGTTTTCTTCCCTTTGCTCCCTGAAGAGTCCCTTTCCCCCAAGTTGCTTTTCCTAATTAATTAACTAGCTTTTGGTTTCTATCATTCAGATACTTTCCTCACATGTCTGATAAGTCTCATATATGAGAGTAGGGAATTAGACTTGAATAGAAAATCTGAGTAGATGGTTGGTGATTGTCATTTATGAGATGCAACACAGGAGGTTCTGGCTGGGCCTTTTCTTTAAAGGACTCCCGTTATCAGTATTCTTAAGGCTTTTCCTTTTGCGCTGGTTAAATTCACTGGAAAAGAATATTTTCATCTCCTGTCTGGAGGATATATGTTTACTGGTAGAATTCTGGGCTCCAGATTAGCGAAGGGAGCTGGGAATCTTAGCACTAGACATGTAAACACTAATTTCACACCCCCATTTCAGTATCGTATTCCTGTCCTTTTCTGTTTCAGGTGCTCCTCAGTGTGAAGATCCTCTATTCAACCCTTTTCAGAGACTCAAACTCCTGTTTGGAGGGAAGGAGTCATTTTACTGATATGTTTCTCAAACAGATGTCTAACAAGTCCTCTTACTATTAACTCTATTTCTAGAAATGTGTGGTGTTGCCAATTCCTGAATCTCTGGGAGATTCCGTGTTATAAATCAGGTTGCTTCAATCCACTGTCTTTATCCAGAAATCTCAACCCTGTTATTTCACCTCGGAAATCTCTCTTTTATCTGTACTCTCCTTCAAGGTCATGATCAGTATCTTCATTGTTTTTAAAATGTATACTAGCAATACGTTTTATAAATAACTTTGTTCTCTGTGGTAATATTAGCTTAGGCTTTTAATTGTCTTATACTCTCCATCAGTGAGCACAAATGTTGCCCAAATTTTACTTCATACATGTCACCTCCTGCTCATAAAATGGTAATTGCTCACTCTGTGATTAAACATTCATTTTTACCCTGCATGTTAGGGTCTTCATGATGGAGCTACACCTTCCCGGGCTAGTATTTCATTGCACTATACACTCAATCCAGTAAGTATGGGTTCTTCATGGGCCCCTCTCCTGCTTTAGGACATCCTGTCTCTGTGTTTTTGCTTTTCACAGTTCTTAGGGCCTCTCCTTTAAGGGAGAAAAAATTCTCTCAAAGGGATATATTGCATTATTATCATTATGCTTATGTTTTCTTCGGCCCTCCCTTTAAGTTCCACATATTTCTCTTTTTTGTAGAAAGGAGAACTAGGTAAAACATATTGCCAAAGGATATAACCAGTGCCAAACACACTGAAATAGATTTGTTTTTTGCTGCATACACCACTCCATGGGCTGTCTGCTGGACAACCGCCAGATATTATCCCACATGTGTTTGCAGAAGCTTTTCCTTAGTGTTTTGCCCAGTATTTGTCCTCATTGAAACTTTATCAGTCTTTAAGTATAAGAAATTACTTACATGTTGAGATTAACTAGTTCTTGAAAGCATATATGATTCATTAAGACGACTTTTGTAAACTTCAATAAAACAAATGCCAAAGGACATTTGGAAGATGAACAAAGGGTTTTCTGATTCATAGATTCCAAATACTCTAAGACCCTGAAAACAGTGCAGTTTATCACCTAGCCAGTGTGAAGGATTGTGAAATATCTATTAGTGTTTTCTTAGATGATTAAAAAGGGCTTTTACTTATTCATCTTTTAGGGTGGATTAATATTAATATTTGGAAAATATCAATAATGAGGTACGGTCTTTTGCACATTGATCTTTCTTGTTGCCTCATGTTACCACTCTACCAGCAAGTAGAAAAATATTATATCCCAATCTATTTGAGGGATATATCTACCCAGAAGTTCAATTTCAGCTCCGGAGTGAATACGAATTGTATTTAATGAAACTCTAGGAGCAGTTGTACAGAGTGAAAAGGCCAAATAATTTGGAATCGAATTTGTCAAGTAACATTTTACAAAAATGATGTATTTTCGTTTTTCATTCTTCATCATGCTCATAATTCAAAACTGAGTCCAATGTCACATCCTGTGTTCCGATCCCTTTTTTCTCCTCTGCCTGGCAGAGTTTGGCTCTCTCTTCTGGGCTCAAACAGCCCCTTTTCCTTTCCTCTAAAATAGAACTTATAATGTGATATTGTACATTTTGGGTTTCCTGGAGGGAAATGATTTTCTATTACTCATCTTTGAACCCTGTATGCCCATCAGAGTTCTTGGCCCGCAGCAAGAACTCAGCATGTTTGTTGAATGAATAATGCAAATCTCCTCAAAGCACATGAATTCATTTCATGCTGCAAAATTTCACGTTCAAATGTGTATTAGCTAGTTTCTGTAACAAATAAACTTCAAAATTTCAGAGGCTTAACCAAATGGGGTTTTATTTGTTATTCCTATAAAAGCAATGTGGTTTTTCCTGGTTTTTCTTGGTCAGTGGGTGGGTGGGCTTTCAAGGACTTAATACTCCTTTCCTATAGTTCTACCTTTCTCTAGGGCCTAAGTCAGAGTCCTGAATTTGTGTTGGTTTACATCTTTGTGATGTAGAAATTCCTGGATATACTCTTACATAATGTAATGAATGCTGTCTTAGGTAAGCCACTTATCTGTCACTAATTTATCCACCTAATATTTATTTGAGACCTTACTATATATAAGACAATGTTTGAGGCACTCAGGATATAACAGAGAAAAAAACAAAGATCTTGCCCTGTGGTATTTATATTTTATTGGAGATAGAGAACAAATAATGAGTTAAATAGATGAAATCATATAGTATGTTAGAACGTGATAAGTGCCATGGAAATATAAAAGATGCTGCAAGGTTAGGATAAGGAGTATGTAGGTTGTTGGTTAAAATGGAGGTAGATTTACAGGGTAGTGGAGATCAAGAGTTCTGTTTTGGCCACACACTTTACAGAAGAGCTGTTATGTAGGCAGGATGCTTGAGAAATCTGGAGCTGACTAAGCCTGAGATAGAAGTTTGAGAGTCATTAGTGTGCGGATGTTATTTGCACCCATGAAAGTGCATGAGATATTTTGGGGAGTAAGGTTAGATTGAAAGGAGGTGAGCCCTGGGGATGTGCCAGCATTCCTAGATTTGTAGAGGAGGCAGACCCAACACTGGACTGAGGAGCGCCAAAGCAGGGGAATGGTTGAGTGTGGGAAGCTGATGCAGAAAGTTTCAAGGGCCGGGTGGGGAACTTGAGGCCTTGGGGCCACAAGTGGCCTTCTGGATCCTTGAATGTAGCTTTTTGACTGAATCCAAATTTTACAGAACAAATCAATTTAATGAAGTTTAGATTCAGTTGAGGGGCTGCACTTGGGGGTCTGGAGGGACACATGTGGCCTTGAGGCCACAGGTTCCCCACCCCTGATAGGTGGCAAGTATATAGCACTTTTTCAAGGAGTTTTGCTGTGAAAGGGGGCAGAGAAGTGGGGCAGTATCTGGGTGTATGCATGCATGTGTGTGTGTGTGTGTGTGTGTGTGTGTGTGTGAATGTGTGTGTGTGTGGTGTCTATATACATATGGACAAAGACAGTTGTTTAGCTTTTTCTTCTTTTTTTTCTTGAAAGAACATGGATATGATATTAAGACACGTGTACCGCCAAAGGGAATGACCAAGTAGAGAAGGGGTATCACTGAGGTGAGAGAGATGGGAAAATTCCAGAAATGAAGCCCTGAGATGGCCAGAGAGGATGGGAGTCACAGCGCAAGTGGAGGGTCTTTCTTGGGGGAAGCGATGTAGGAGCCATGTGGATAATAGGAAGCTTGGGCTCTGGATGAGGCAGCACCCCACCCCCCCAATATACTTTATCCAGTTGGACAATTCTCTAGTTCAAATATGTCTTAGATTTGGGGGCTTATCTGTGTGGACTAGAAGAATTTTATTATGTTGAAACTCACTGTCTTCTCATTTTAGTGTTTAAAAGGACAGTGAGATGTTATAACATATGCAATGGTCACCTGGTAAGTCCGCTTATCCTTTTACTCCCAGTTTATCACTTCCTTTAGATGCCATCTTCAACCAGATTATGTTCAGCTCTTTGCTGCTTTAGAACATGCAGTTCTCCCATTATGACACTTACCAAAATTTATTTTCATTTTTTGATGAGTTTTCTTAGTTTTTCACCAAAAACTCCATAGAGTTTTTCTAGGCAGAAAACTCTGAAAGCAGCAACGCTTTTTCTCTTTCTCTCTGCTGTATCCCCAGCACCTGCACAGCCTTGCATCGAAGGAGAGTTGGATACAGACATGCCTGGCAGGTAGTGGGAATTTAGTACATACATTTGTTGAAAGAATAAATAAATGAGATTACGAATGAGAGAAAGGGTTCAAATTTAAATTAAGTACCTTTTAGATGCCTCTAGCAAGATTCCAGGAAATCCTTTTTTAATTTAATGAGAGGTGGGGATTTATGTGTAGAAGAGTCTTTAATGATATCCACACAGACATCCATTTTTCTCCTTGCATTGTCCCAGAGGATCTGAATTAGATTAGGGCTGAAAAAATATAATTGCATTACATTCAAGTGAATTTAGTGACACAAATTATTTGTTAATAAAACTTCTTACACATATGGAATAGGTAACCAATTTTTTGTAATATTTAGGGACTAATTTTATCATTTCGAGATGGATTTTATTAGAACTAATATTAGCCCCCACATGTCCAAATTGATGAAGTCCAATATTAATAATTTTTAGAGGATCCAAACTTGTATAGTCATGCTGTGGGCTTGTGTTATCTTAAAAAGTGTTCTTGCAACTTCCTGATTCTTGGGCAAATCCCCGGTCCCAGGCCAGGGTTGCACTATGGTCTATTCCTGCAGTCATGTGACTCTATGGCTCAGGTGCTGGGCCCATTTGTGAGCCCAGCATTGCCCTTCAATGTCTCCACATCCAGGTCCTTGCCCACATTCTGCAGAGACTCTATATGACATCATCTTGGGTAGGCTCCCTTGACTGGGCTACTGGCGTTCCTTCCTGAACCCTCTGTGGGCCTGACACCGCCATGGCCGTGCCTCTGAGCTGCTGCAGAATCTGAAAACCTTCTCCTCATTTGCAATTCTGTGTTGTTCAGTGGATCAATGCCCATTTCCTCCCTTTTCAATCTCCTCAGTATAGAAAAGTTAGGGCTTGAGGAAGCATGAGATGGCCCAGAGTACCTGTCCTCAGAATCACCACAGATGAACCTGTCTTCCTTTTTGTGAGTGAGAAGGACCTGACTTTAGAAACAGAGAGGAGTGATTCCTTCCTGATGGATCTACAACAACAGGAAACAAAAAAAGGACAAATTAATTTTTTAGCTGGTCATCCTCCTATATCATGTTCTCAATAAGTCACATAGTAAACACTCAATCCATGTTTGCTGAATGCCCTGAATTCCAACAGTGTATAAGAAAGTTGTTTAATACATAGACAGCATTTTTTAATTAGCACTTTGCATAAACGGTTGGGTTAGAGGGCTTAAATTTTGCGCTCTAGAAAGTAAAATTAAATATTATCTTTAACTTTGCTGCTTTTAACATTCTCAATTTTTTTGAGACATTTACCCCACAAAACTTACCTATTCCTGTATGTCTGGCTGAAGATGCTAAGCTCATGTTAATATTTTATTTTCTTTAGCTTGTAAACAGGGATATTTATTTTAGTTGCCTGAAACATGCACTTACAGTCACATTTGAGGTTTGTAAGCATTGTGTTTACAGGCAAAGAATGATCAACTACCTGCATCTCCCTTTGTTCCTTCCAGGCATTTACTGTCAAAAGCTCATGCTTCTCCGGTCACAGTATTGCCTGGTGGGTCTGGCCCCTGTGGAGCTCTGTTATTTTTCCTTGATTTCTGGGGTTAGAGTGAGTGACCAGAAACACATTCTGTCTCCCAGGATACGAGCCTATTGAGGTTGCTGGGAAATGAGCACAATTAGGATCAGCTCATTAACTGCAATGGTTTTCAATGCATCACACTGAGCATGTAGCCTTATGTGGTCACAGGCATTGCCCATTAGCCCGCATCTGGACAATAACCTTTCCATGAGGTTTCTCTGAAAAATTTTACACTCTCCATAACTGAAGCAAGGAAAATAGAACACCTTTAATGAGCGATTACAATTAATACACTGACTCATTGAAGGTGACAATTGTGACATATTAATACTTAAGTTAGGTATTAGTGTATATATTTTTAATTGTGTATAATTTTGATTTTCTTTAAGTCTTACAGCTAGCACCTTTTCTAAGAACATTTTTGAAAAAAAAAGCCATAGTTCTGGTTGAATACAGAGCCTAAAAAGACTAGAGACATGTATTGGGGCTCTGCCTATGACAGGCTAAGGGGCCTCAGGCAAGCCATTTTACAGGTAATGAGGCTGGACTAAGTCAGTGCTTCCCCATCAAGGCTAGGGAGCTTTAAAAATACCAATTTTAGGTATTACCCAGATGAATTAAATCAAACACTGTCATGTGGGATCCAGCACTGTTATTATTTAACAGCTTCTCCAAGTGACTTCCCTATATAGCCCAGGATTGAGAACCATTGGACCAGATGCCCTATACATGTTCTCCCAGCTTTCACAGTCTGTAAGTTATTTCAGTTTGTTTTCCTTGGAAGGAACATTCTATTATACTATGTCTTTTCATTCAAATTCGTGATGGCATTTCCCTTGTCCAATTTGCAATTTGAACATTAGTTAGGTAATTTGAAGAAATAAACATCATAGTTTTGCATTTTTGAGATCTCTAATATATAGCTGGAGAGGTGGGCCGTTTTGCTGTTAGCTGGGCAACACCATGTGACCCAAGGGCCTGGCTGACTCCCTCAAGGGGTATTCCTGCCTCAGCACCAAGGACAGGACCCAGAGTGTCACCTGAACTCAAGGCATTCTTTAACTTGATGTAGGAAATTGTTGAGTAGAACTCCAAATGCATTGGATGTTAATGTGAAGGTGCTAATGTGCAGCTGGGTGGAGGAACATTGGCCACACTGATATAATCTATTAATAACTCCTTATAAAGTGTAAAATACAATTAGGCACCTCGTAATTTAATTAACGTACATATAGCATAGGACTAGCTGTGCAGTTTATTCTAATTAATTATTTTCTCTAAGCCTGAGTTTTGATCTGTAACATGGAGCTAATAATAGTACCCTTTAATTGGATTATAATGACACTTGGTTGAGACGATTCACACAAAGAGCTTAGCTTAGTGCTTGGCACTTGTTAATCATTCAAAAATGTTACCTATTCTTACTATGACTGATGCTATTACTATTGCTGTTGTTATTATTACTGATGTATGGCCAAGGATGGCTCCAGGTAAATCTCCAGTCATAAATTTAACCCCTTGCTTGCTGTTCCTTGAGTTCTACACCCAAAACCTGGTCCCTAGGGGCCACAGGTGGCAGGGAGGTTGAGGGCTGAGAAGCTGTACACTAACCTTTAGCCTTTCTCGGCATCTGCTTTGTGCAGCTCTACTTTCTCCCAGGCCACCTGCCCCTTGGATAAATCACAAGTATCCTGGCTCTCTCACAGGCCCCATTCTCAAAGTTCTTCATATACTCATTCATTCATTTGTTCATTCATTCATAAATTCATTCACTTATTTAATTCCTCATTCAAAGTGATACTTAAGAATTAAATATGCCAAAAAATTTCTTTCCTGAGGCAGAAATAATTTGTATTCAAGCATGTAAACACAGCTGCTACATTCTCTACTGCTTTGAGAGTGAGAGGATGTTTTTAAAAGAAATAGGAAAAGACCTCAGACAAAACTACATGTTGGTTCTGAGAAGCCCTGGAAGCCACCCCCTAACACCCCAAACTGCATGTGGGAGAAATTGCCTTACTGGGGTGCTAGGAAAGACCAGTAGCACCCAGACTCCGGATCCCAGTCTGCTGCCCGGCACGCGACTTCTTTACATTTATATTTACATTACACTACCTGCTGCATTCATCATGTGTAGCACGTGCTTAATATAAGTAATTGTTGGGCAAGTAGCATGTGCTCAATATAAATACTTTATTTGTTTGGAGGTGTGACCAGTGCACAGGGGGTGAGAATTTCAGTTGAGCTAATGGCTTTGAAATCCTGAGTAGAGCATGTTATTTCCATAGAAGCAACAGGATGAGGAAAGTTTGCAAACTTGTGTCTGTTGCCTTTGTATCACTGAGGCTCTTGCTCATTGAGGGTCAGTGAATCCAGGTCACACTTTCCATATAGTCACTGTGCTGAGTGCTGCAGGAAGTGACAGGCTGCTGCTAGCATTATCCACATAATACAGAGTGCTGAAAAGACTCTTCCTGTCCTGTCCCTGCAGAGTCTAGTGACTAAAGAGAACATCAGAGGTCTCGTTTGCAAAATATGTCCTATTCACCAGCATTCTTCTTTTTAAAAGACCCATATATGAAACTACATTACTGACAATTACAATGTGTTCAGTTTGGTCGGTTTGCTCATTTTTTCTGATATTCTCCTGCATTGCTGATTTTAAGTGCTTCCATATATGTCACAGTAATTGATTTGGACGTTGTGTTACTATAGATCTCTGAGGTCCATTTTCTGTGAATGCATCATACTGTTGAGCATTAGGAGTTTAGTTACCATCTCTCCCTTGGGGAATCTGAATGGACTTGTAATTCAGGAAGGATGCCCGCATATTGGCAGATTTACTGTGTTCAAGGATTTGGTTGTAGAAAATCTGGCCTTGCCTTAAAAAATAATTTTCCTAGTTTTTATAATATACACGTTTATTGCAAAAGTTTCTGAAACTAGAAGAAATTATGATAAAATAAGATTATGTTCCATCTATGTATGTAAGTACACATAATGATTGCCATCCTTAATTCCTCTTCTCTGGGTCAATTTGACAAAACTGTATTCTCCTTACTCAGCATTATATCCGAAGCTTTTATCATGTCATTATACTTTGTGAAAGAATTATTTTTAGTGGATGCACAATATTCTATTCTTTGGATAGATAACTTATTTATTTTCTTGTGGCTAGTCATTTAGGTTGTTTCTAATTTTTCACAATTACCAAAAACGTTATGAATAGAAAATAAATGCAGGTGTGATTGATAGGTGATACTAATAATATTCCAAGATGTCAGTCCTCATCTGGGTCATGGCCAAGTCTTGTAGTTGTGTTAGTAGAAGGTTGAAAGTTTATGTCTTACTATTAACTTTTATGTGATCATTAACACATAGCTTGGTTTGGAGCATGTTCCTAAACTTACACAACAATTAGTTTTTCAATGAATATAGTCATGTTCTTAATTCAGTATTCTATGTCTTTGTCTAGTGAGCTATTCTTTAAGACTTAAATGGGACCAAATAATACTATAAAAAACACTTTGAAATGTTTCAGCAGAATTCTACTGTACTCATCATTGCTTTCTGGAATAAATACTGAGAGTATTCCACCTCATTCCATGAAATAGTTCTTGTGGTTTAGAAGAATCATAGAATAAAAGAAGAAAATATAAATACACATGAAAATGGAATCATGAAAATAAATCCTAAGATAAGAATTTAAACCCAAGGGAAAGCTTTAGACCATAGAAATGTGGCCCAAGGGGCCACAACAGTTACTGAAGTTCAACTTGAATTAGGTCCTGAACTGCCAAATCAAAGTGAGAACTGTATTCTGTCACATAATTCACAATGAGCTCAAAACATACCCTGAATTAGAGCGTGAAGCACTTTGTGAAGCACAGAAGCAGTTTTACCTTATTCAACCTACTTCGTAAATTCTATTGATGTCATCCTAGAATATTTTATGATTGTTTTTCAGAAATATCTTTCCACTGAGGGATACTGCATGAAAAACAGAAAAGTAAAACCCCAAATGGTTACCCCTCCATGCATTTCAAAATTCTGCGGCTTGTTCATCTGGGTTTGATCTGAGACTCCAAATCTCTCTTTAAATTTATTTATTCATTTTTGACTAGATAATATATTCTCATCACACAGTTCAAGATACACAAGGTACAAAAGGACATACAATAAACATCTTCCTCTCATCCCTGTCCTGCAGCCAGTCAGTTCCTCACCCAGAGGTAACCCATGTTATCCAATGTTTTTAGGGTTTTGAGGATTAGGTGAAGCCATCCAATGAGATCAAGAAAACATGAATGCAATTTATCAGATGATTTCAACACTTGGCTTGAAGAGAGAAGAATGCCAATAACTATGTTCCCAAAGTGTTGACTCAGTTCAACTTTTGTGATTTCTATGTTCAGGGCTGGTTCATGGGCACGCTACCTGCAAGGTTGCAGCGGACTCCCTGGGCTTGGTTTAATGCTCTGCTCTCACCATCTTGAAATTCTTAATGATTTTTAAACAAGGGCCCTGCATTTTTATTATGTGCTGGATCCTGCAAATTATATAGCCAGTCCTGTCAATGAAACTTTCCAGATGAAAAACAACAGGATAATTTATGACTCAAGTAGTCCCTGACATGGGGCAATCGCTTACTCTGAATAAAATTCAGATTCTCACCTCTCTCTGAGGTCCACATTATTGAAACATTTGCTGAAAAGGTGAGGAAACTCCTGATAGAATAAAATTTCCAAAAGAACGGGAAAATACCAAACTGAGTAGTAATGAGCTGCTTTTGAATGTTAAATTTCAGATGGAATCATTATGTTTATACAATCATATATTTAATATTTACCTTATACTTAAATACTATAGGTTTGGTTTTGGCAATTGATATTTTAACCACACCTTGTGGCTGAGGCTATACTTAACAATGGGCAAAATATACTTAATGTATGTTTTGCACTCACATCGTTTTTGCATGTGTTTGTTTTTTTGTATAAATCACAGATACTGGATATTAAGGTGGCCTCAGTTAGTGCTGGAGATGGGAGGTGAATATTACCCAGAAAGGATATGTGCATATGGAGTTGTTCCACTCCCAACAGGAACAACTTTTCCAACTAAAAGAGTTTAATCTGCCAGGCACGGTGGCTCATGCCTGTAATCCTAGCACTCTGGGAGGCCAAGGTGGGAGGATCATTTGAGCTCAGGAGTTCGAGACCAGCCTGAGCAAGAGCGAGACCACGTCCCTACTAAAAAAAAGTAGAAAGAAATTGGCTGGACAACTAAAAATACATAGAAAAAATTAGCCGGGCATGGTGGTGCATGCCTGTAGTCCCAGCTACTCAGGAGGCTGAGGCAGAAAGATCGCTTGTGCCCAGGAGTATGAGGTTGCTGTGAGCTAGGCTGACACCACGGCACTCTAGCCCAGGCAACAGAGCGAGACTCTGTCACAAAAAAAAAAAAAAAAAAGTTTAATCTGGTTCACCTGTTACCACAGTGCTGATAGATGCTGATCCCTTGGGGAATAGTACTTGCATAGAAAACAAATTGAGGGGTTAGGCAAAGAGCTGCAGGACATCAAGAGGAAGGCCATCATTTTTCAGAGCATACTGGAGTGGAGTCAAGAATTCTGTGTAAATATGTTAATGAATATGCAATACCTCATGGCTGTTCTTTGAACATGGGCACTTAGTAAGGCTTCATAATAAAGGCTGTGAGGCCAGAAGGTAGCCTTCCAGCCTAGAGCAGACCTCATGAGAGTAGGGTTACCAGGCAAATACAGGTCACCCAGCTAAATTGGAATTTCAAATAAACAACAAATAATTTTTTTAGTATAAGTATGTCCCAAATGTCCAATTTTTTTTTAGTATAAATAGGTCCTATCTAACGTCTGAGGCATGTTTATACTAAAAAATCCTTAGGTGTGTGTTTGAAATTCAAATTTGACTGGGTTTCCTGTATTTTTAATTTCTAAATCTGATCATTCCATGCAAGATAAGCATGGAAGTCACAGAAGGTGCCGACTAGACTTAGTCACTTAGCCATGCTGCTTAGGGTCAATTGCCAAATCACAGTGGGGAAAATCTGGAGGTTAGATGAGAACCACTGCATACTGGTTACACAGGTTGAGTATCCCTTATCTGAAATGCTTGAGACCAGAAGTGTTTCAGATTTTGGATTTTTTTCAGATTTTGGAATATTTGCATATATGCATAATGAAATATCTTAGGGATGGGACCAAAGCCTAAACACAAAATTCATTTATTTTATATATATACCTTATACACATAGCCTGAAGATAATTTTATATAATAATTTTTGATAATTTTGTGCATGAAACAAAGTTGTCTCTCTTTCAGTCACCCATAGGGACAATCTGTGGTCATTTGGCATCACCATCATTCCTGACTCTGGATTTATATACTACTGATAAGCAATCATTTTCTTTCACTTATTCACAAATAAATACTTAACAGGAAAAAATATGACACACTCTTCGTGTGGTGAAAAAATAACGTGTTCAGGGTGAGTAAGCAGCACAGTAGCATCACCAGAATATATGTATCAGCTGTTAAAAACCAGCAACAACAAATGGCAGGCTTTCAGTGTCGACCTATGGTACTGTGTTTTGATTAAAAGGTTACCGTGCACTGTATTTTTTTTAGGTAAGAAGAAGCATCAGAAGCAGTTGAAAGACCAGGAAATGGGTCCTCTAGGAATGAGTAGGCATTCTGCTGGATGGCTTTTTAAAACAGCTCCTCTAGAGTCATCTGCCTCATTAACAACAGTTTTTGTCTTAAAAGTCTCTCTGTGATTTCATAAACTGACGTTTTTATGGCTGAATAATATTCCATTGCATGGATACACCACATTTTGTTTATCCATTTATCAGCTAATGGACATTTGGATTATTTCCACTTTTTGGCTTTTATGGGTAATGTTTCTTTGAAGATAGAAATTTAATGAGGTAAATGATTTGCTCGATATGATGCAATTCATAGATGATAGATGTAACATGCAAGCCCAGGTTGTCTTACTCAGATCCTGAACTTGTAACAACTATTTCATATTGCTACTTTGGCATTCTTGTAAGTCTTCACGAAGTCTTACACCTTCATGTAGCTTCTTGGGTCCAGATTAACTTGTTCGGTTCTTATTGACTAGACCCAGTTTGGGTATAATCAGTTAAGTGGCCCTCTTCCTGTAGAATTCTGCCCTAATAACACACGTGACTGACCGGAAATGCAATGTGTTACATATTTCCATATCATAGCCCAACGAAAGATGATGAGGGGGTGACCCCTTTAGCTTTCCTTGTTCTCTGTCTCAATTCCAAACTTTCTACTTCTCAGTGTCTGAGTTAAAGAAAAAAAAAAAATAGCAAGTTATCTAGAAAAATATTTTGTGGCTTCTTCTGAAGCGTCACAAAGTTTAATACTTCCTATTAGTCTTCCCCTCTCTTATGTTGCCAAAGAATGGATAATAAAATCAAGAAAATAAGCACACATGCACACAAAAACCACAAAAGGCAAAGGAGAAATGGTTTGAAGGGCACTGCTGTTTTACTGCTTGTGTTGATTTCTCTCTCTTTACACCATCCAACTGAGCAAAGGCCCACAACTCATATAAGCAACAGGCAGCGTAGAGAACAGCAAACAAACCAAAGAGAGTGTCCCATTTCACTCCTCAGTAGTGACTCACTAGAGCTCTTCCTGCGGTAAACAACAATCCCAACATGCAAAGAAACACTACTTTTTTTCTTCTTACAGCTCCAGTTAGCCAGTATTTAACCATTCGGGGAGGAATCATCCCTGCTTCCTTCCAGCAGCAGCTTCTTTACACGGTGCTTTGTTGGGGAGCAGAGAAAGGGGAGCATGTTTGAGTCAAGCTATTTAAAACAAAGCACAAACACCAGCTGATTGGAAGGAGGCACTTTCCTCAGGGGACACATTTTCAAGCAGGGGCAAGGAAAGGTAAAATCTTAAATTCACTTTACCATTAAAAACAGAGAGCATGATTTCAATCCTGCTGTTCAATATTCTCTCTCTCTCTCTCTCTCTCCTTTTTCCAAGTGAAAAATCTCCAATCTGTCAGAAATAAAATTTAAAAGGAATCTTCCTGGCTCCCTGTAGCAGAGGCACATACCTCAAGTATAGGCTCCTATGCAGGGAGATGGCTCACAGGCCCATGGATGCTCTGCTGTTGCTTCCTTATAGTAATGGATGCCAGGAATTCTTTACTCTAATTACAGGGGGTTAATTAATTGGGGCAAACCACTCAACTTCCCAATGTCTGAATTCTAACTGGTGAAATGAACAAAAAGCAATGTATCCACAGGAGTTTATGGAAGCTAATTAAGGTTTATAAAGACTTACTTGGATGAAAGAGAGAACAATTATGACTGTAAATAATATGACTACAAATTTCCGTGTCATCTCCCACCCCAAGGGACCCCAAATACTTCATGTACATGAGTCTATTTAAACTGCATGTTTCCCCCGTGAGGCAGAAGGAAGGCTAATCTCAACACTCACATTCTATAATGGGAAACCGAGGACCTCAGAAAAACTGAGCTGTGCATTC
>RJWJ010017838.1:0-32409 GCA_004363605.1 Indri indri | reverse complement strand
AACATATTAATAGATGCAACAATTCTCAACAAAATACTAACAAACTGAATCCAACAGCACATCAAAAAGATAATATACCATGACAAAGTGAGATTTATACCAAAGATGCAAGGATGGCTCGATATGCAAAAATTAATAAACATCATGCATGTTTCATAAACAAAATGAAGGAAGAAAAACAATAGGATCATCTCAATAGGCACAGAAAAAGCATTTGATAAAAGTCAACATCCTTTCATGATAAAAATTCTCAACAAATTAGGCATAGAAGGAACATACCTCAACATAATAAAGGCCATATATGAAAAACCCACAGTTAACATCATAGGGAATGGGGAAAAACTGAAGCCTTTCCTCTAAAAACCGGAACAAAATAAGGATGCCCATTTTCAACACTCCTACTCAACAAAGTACTGGAAATCCTAGGTAGAGCAATTAGGCATGAGAAAGAAATAAAAGACATCCAGATTTGAAAAGAGGAAGTCCAATTGTCCCTCTTTGCAGATAATATGATCTTATACCTAGAAAAACTAAAAACTTCACTAAAAAGCTCTTAGATCTGGTAAATAAATTCAGTAAAGTTGCAGGATACAAAACCAACATAAAAAATCAATAGTGTTTCTATACACCAATAATGAACTAGCTGAAAAAGAAATCAAGATGGCAATCCCAATTACAATAAAAATTACTACAAAAAAGTAAGTTACCTAGGAATAAATCTAACCAAGGAGGTGAAAGAAACAGCTCTACAAGGAAAACTATAAAACACTGATAAAAGAAAGTGAAGAGGACACAAACAAATGGAAAGACATACCATGGATGTCTTTGGATTGGATGGGAAGAATTAATGTTGTTAAGATAACAATACTGCCCAAAGCAATCTACATATTCAATGCAAACCCTATCAAAATACCAATGTCATTCACAGAAATTAAAAAAAAAAAAAAAACTAAAATTTGCATGGGACCAAAAAAAGAGCCCAAATTACCAAAACAGTCCTGAGCAAAAAGAACAAAGCTGGAGTTGTCACACTACCTGACTTCAAAATATATTATGAGGCTATAGTAAACAAAATAGCATAGTAGGTATAAAAATAGACATATAGACCAAAAAAACAAAATAGAGAATGCAGAAATAAATTAACATATTTACAGCCAACTGATTATCAACACAGGAACCAAAAATGTTCATTGAAGAAGGGACAGTCTCTTCAATCTGTGGTGCTGGGAAAATGAGATTTCTATATGCGGAAGAATAAAACTGAACCCCTATCTCTCACCATATACAAAAATCAGCTCAAGACAGATTAAAGACTTAAATGTAAGACCTGAAATTATAAAACTACTAGAAGAAAACACAGAGGAAATACTTCAGGACATTGGTCTAGGCAAAGATGTTATGGCTAAGACCTCAAAAGCATAGGCGAAAAAAAAAAAAATAGACAAATGGCACTACGTTAAACTAAAAATCTTCAGCACAGCAAAGGAAACAATCAAGAGAGTGAAGAGACAACCTGTTGAATGGGAGAAAATATTTGCAAAGTATTCATGTGACAAGGGACTAGTATCTGGAATATAGGAGGAACTCAACTCAACAGTAAAAAAACAAATGATCCCATTAAAAAGTGGGCAGAAGACATGAATAAACATCTTTCACAAGAAGACTTACAAATGGCCAACAGTATAGCAAAAAAATGCTCAACATCACTAATCATCAAGGAAATGCAAATCAAAACCACAATGAGATATTGTCTTACCCCAGTTAGAATGATTATTATGAAAAAGACGAAAAATAACAGATGCTGGTGAGAATGTTGAGAAAAGGGAACTCATACACTGTTGGTAGGAATATAAATTAGTACAACTACTATGGAAAACAGTATGAAGATTTATCAAAAAGCTAAAAAATAGACCTACCATATGATCCATCACAGTAACCATATGATGTAGCTGGGTATTTACCCAAAGGAAGAGAAATCAGTTTATCAATGGGATACCTACACTCCCGTATTTATTGCAGCACTATTCATAACAGCAAAGATATGGAATCAACCTTAGTGTCCATCAGCAGATGAATGGATAAAGAAAATGTGGTATATATACACAATGGAATATTATTCAGCTATAAAAAAGAATAAAATCATGTCATTTGCAGCAACATGGATGGAATGGGAGGACATAATGTTAAGTGAAGTAAATAAGCCTGGCACAGAATATGCGGGAGCTAAAGAAGTTTATCTTATAGAGGTGGAAACGAGAGATACCAGAGTCTGGGAAGAGTGTGGGAGGGGAAGATAAAGAGAGGTTGGTTAATGGATACAGATATACAGTTAGATAGAAGTAATCAGTTCTAATGTTTGATAGCAGAGTAGGGTGATATAGTTAACAATCATGTATTGTATATTACAAAATAACTAGAAGAGAGGATTTGAAATATTCCCAACACATAGAAATAATAAATACTTGAGGTGACGGACATCCCAAATACCTTGAATTTAATCATTACACAGTCTATGCATGTAACAAAATGTCATATGTATCTCTTAAATATGTACAAATATTACATATAATAATAAATGAATAAAGAATTCAAAAAACTTGTTGTCATCAATGATCTAATCTTGAATTTTAGATTTTTTTCCATTCAAAGTTTGTCATAGAATTTTATAGTTTCAAGAATTTGTATATAAGATAAACTAGTATGTTTACTGCTAGAGTCAGAGAGGAAAGTTTTAGCAGGATAAGGAATAGGTCAAAAGGTGACATTCACCAATCTTTACTATTCCTCCTCCATTCACTCCTCTTCCACTAATATTTATTTAACATCCTCATTTACTGAGCTAGGTGTTATGCCAAGAAAGCATAACAGATGTATTTCTTGTCCTCAACGAACTCAGATCTTAAAATAGGTCTCATTGAAGTGAGGAAAAGGGTAAAGTGAGGAAAAGGGTAAGAAACAGGGTAAGGCCAGGGGCTGTGGCTCATGCCTGTAATCCTAGCACTCTGGGAGGCCGAGGGGGTAGGATCACTTGGGTTCAGGAGTTCAAGACAAGCCTGTGCAAGAGAGAGAACCCATCTTGAATAAAAACAGAAAAAAATGAGATGGGTACAGTGCCGGGGGCCGTAGTCTCAGCTACTCTGGAGGCTGAGCTAGATTGGGCCACTGCACTCTAGCCAGGGCAACAGAGCTAGTCTCTGTCTCAAAAAAAAGTGTGGAGAATATGTGACTCTTTCAAAGTATTTACACTTTTACCAATATCTGCTGGTTGGAATCTAGTAATAAAAGGGTCTTCATCTCCAAGGCTGACCTCATGACTTGGTCATGAGCTTCTGCCCCGCACAGCTCCATGTGACTTTTAGGAATGTTCTTGTCTGGAAACAGGCACTGTCTTTGTTCTTTTACCACTACTGTCTTTTCTCACACCTATCTCTTCCCCATTTCCTTTTTTTCCTACCTTCCTCCACCTTTCCCCACACACTCACTATCCTACTTTGCGTGTAGATAATCCAGTTCAGGTACTTTATAGAGTCAGCCCCATACTCTCCTTGCCATCTGGGTTCCCCAAATTATTACCAACTTTTTTCTTAAAATTGCTCTCAAATTATTTCTTCCTATGATAAAGGATTCCTGAAAAATAATAATAATGATCAATCAAGTGTAGCATCTTTCCATAAAGAGTCTGAGAATCTCTAGTGTGGGGACTATAAATAATTGTTGGTGGAATGAAGTATAGGTAACTCGTGGCCACGTAGTTGGAGAAGGTCATGAGAACTATAAAGGAAGAGTTGAAAAATTCCTGGTAGAATTGAAATGGAGAGATAAATTAGAGAAATATTCCAGCAATATTTGAGAACATGCAGAATGTGCTAAGAAGTAGATGTAGTAGGGGAAAGAAAGAGTAGAATAAGCGGTCTGGGGATTCCCTGAGGTTCTCATTTGTAACTATAGATAAGGAATTGGACAGCTGAGAAGACAAACAGCAATAGAAGAATTTTAATGAGAGTGATCTGATGGCTAAAGCTATTGGTCACTAACTCATTCTTGATAAAACATATAAACCACGGCCTTCATTCCTTTGTAAAATAAGGCCAATTCCCTACTGAGGGAATGTCAAAAACAACCATAAAAATCACTGAAAAGTTACTAAGAAAAAGTCCCTTAAGTAATAACTTTTCTTCCCTCAATTTTTTCAAAGCTTTGTTCAAGTTTTTTATAGATTTGTTTTAACATGCTTTTTTTAAATTCTAGCAGAATGCAGCTCTCATTTGGATACCTAGAGAACTTTTCCCCTTGTCAACCAAAAAACAATACTCATATTTATAAGGTTCTAAGAGCAATCATCATAATGTAAAATAAGATTTGTGCTTTTCTTTTTCAAAAAAAGATATGCTAGAGCAAGACTGGTTCTGAAAAATGACAGGAAACAAAGACATGATAATGGGGAGATGCTGAATCAGGTAAGCCGCAATGTTGAATATAAACCTAATCATTTAAGAATTCATTTTACAGAAACAGATGCATGTAAATTGCTATTTAGGTGCTCTCACACATTGCTGTTTCTAGGGTATGGCTTAAATTCACTGTTTATTTAGTTGTAGCTCAGTTGGTAAGCCTGTTAATGAACACGGTACAGTTTGAGCCATTTATTTAAGACATGCAAATACTTTCAGGCAAGAAAAAGAGTCTTCCTCTCTGCAGGGGCACATATGTAGAAAAACACTGTTTTTATGTTGATTCCAGTGACAATGCTAGAGTCGATAAAAGTTGAAAGCTAAATGCCTGATGGGATTTATATATTCAGAGGAAATAAAATTCAACGCAGTTGTGTTCACAGGCTTTTTATTTTTTGCTTGGTGTTTAAAAAATGCTTGGTGAAGAGATGAATGTTTTATTGATTAGCCAACGCAACAATTTTTTGCTATGTATAAATAATTGCTAGGTGTTTCAGCAAATTCTAGTTGTAAAAGTGAATGGAGTCAACATTATTTGGTAAATTACTATAATTCCTTACTAAACATTTTTCATATTTCAATTAACTTTTTCCTCCACTAAGTAGTAAACAGCAAGGTAAATATACAGTTAGGAATAGTTTAGTCATGCCTCAACATTACTGTTTTACAAAGAGCAATCATTTTTGGATACATAAGCTGTCAGTATAGTAATTGCATTTCCTTTTAATTGATGCTTAAGTCTCTTTCAGACTATCATTAACAAACCTCCTTTAATGACTTAGCCAGAAAAATATCTTTGTTTAATTAGCACTTTTCAGACACTAAGCAGTCCATCTTTGTCCTTAGAAGGGTAGAGGATGGAAGAACTTCTGAGGAGGCCCACCAAATGACAATTCTAGGACAGATCTTCCCAATGGTCACAGAGGATAAATATCTGAAACCATTTAATAAAACTCCTATGGGGAACAGAAGGGAATGCTATTTAGTAAAGTCATTGTTTTGTATTGGAGAAGGTGGTTTTCAGACATTCTCCTTTCCTGTGTGTAAATGTGGAACATCTGTGGGAGCAAATGCCTGTGCAGGCTGTGCAAACAAAAACAGAAGGATTCCCATTTTGAATCTCCTTCCCGGATATTGTTGAGGATGAGGGGAAAAAAAAGACCAGATCCTATTTATGGCATTTTAAGTTGGCATGTACAGTTGCTACAGAGGATAATCAGGTTTGCCCACTGTTTCAAGATAATGATGCTATTGCTGATTTTTTTAATGTCCCCTAGCATGAGTCACCTATGTAGATAGAGGCAGGTTGTTATAATGCTCTTAGAAAAGACACTCTGGCCAGGCTGGGAAACCTGTGACCTTAAGGCCACATGTGCCCTTCTGGGTCCTTAAGTGTGGCCTTTTGACTAAATCCAAATTTTACAGAAGAAATCCTTTTATTAAAAGGGGTGCAGCAGAGAAAGATGAAGTTTTCTTGCCTCCTTTGGTGCTTAAAAAAGAACGATCTTTAAATCAAAAGGCTACAGGTCCCCAACCCCTTAGTCTCCATAACTATAGATCAGAAAATAATTTGAAAAGGATGAATTCTATTCACTTTCTGCTAAAGTAGATAAGACTATCGTCTCAGATTACTTTTAAAAACTTACATGTTGACTTTATTCAAGGACTAATTAAAATATTTCAGTTAGATTTTTGGTTGTGGCAATCTTTTTTTGTTATCACAGTCTTAGACTAAATTCCCTAGTCATACTAAGTTAATTTAGACTAAATGATTGAAAACGATGGAGGTAGGTAGTAACTACAGCATTGAGAATAATTTTAGTTTTTTCTCCTCTCAGATGTTTAAAATACTTTTCAATGAACCAAAGAATACGTCACACTTTGAGATTAATAAATTTATACATTACATAGTAATTCCACATAAGAATCAGCAATCAGCAAATATTCTTTTGGTCTTTCTTTTTTGTCTTTTGGTTGAAAACAGACATATTTTTAAATTACTCTACAATTCTCAGTCTTGACTGTCTCTTAAGTAAGTCCAGCCTGACTCTATTCACCATATCATGTAAGATAAATTTCTTCATTATTGGCACTTAGCAGATAATTACTGTGGCTTCTTTTAACCCTGTCAGAGAAGTTATTTTAACATTTTAGGAGAAGCATGCCATACATTAAAAATTGTATATTGTGAACCTTATTTAGTATGTTCTATTTGGAAAATGTCGTGCTGATTACATTTTTTTTAAACTTTTGCGTCTCAGGGAAAGGGGCTATGATGTGTTTCAGTTTAATTTAAATGTTATTTTAAAGCAGTAATAGTTTAATGCAACTGAAGAAAACCTTTATGGTTGCTGACAAGAAACTAGATTTATAAAGAGTAAGGCAAAATTGAGATTAGACATCAATATTTTAAGCCCTGTGATGAAGGAATGACATACCATTATTGATATATTAGAGTGGTAAGGTGATTCTATATAGAAAAGAAGAGCCTGAAATTATTTTGAAAATTTTACTGTGTTCATTAAACTAGAAAGCTGGCTGCTGATAACAGACTATATTAATTATTCTGGAATTTCCTAGCAAATGCAATTAGTGTTGTCTAATACCAACCTATCCTGTCAATTCCACATTTCAAAAGGAATTTTCCATATGATATATGAAAACTTCAAAATGGTCTTCATCACATTTGTTGAAATGTTTTGAATGTTTTTGCTGAATAGAGGACTTTATAAGCCTGGGTTATTTTTTTTTCTACATACTCTTATTGTCCTTAAATTTATAACATTTACCTTTTTCTCTGTTCTCTATAATTTAAGAATATTCGAAAATTGTTGCTGTAAAGTTTAATGCATTTCCTTGTGGTTTATGGGCACAAAGTCTAAGTCATCAAAAGCGTATTATGTAGGTCTGATTAGCCTTCTTGCAAAGGTCTTTTGGAATTCATATTACACGCTGCATACAATCAAAAGCAAAGATATGGATGAATATGGGAAAAACTGAGGCGGTATCCTTGATTGTACTTACTGAATTCCAGAATTGAAATGAAAACATGTTTTCATAATTACCATGTATTTTAGTTCCATGTCAGTCTCTAATTGAATTTCTTTTTATAAACAACATCCATACAGATAAAAACTTTAAAAATAAAATTAGATGCTATGGAGGATATAAAACAAGCTGTGAATCTTGTCTTTGAGAAGCTATTAGTTTAATACAGGATGCAAGACGTGTAAATAACCATAAGAGAGGGATGATGGGTGATAACCTATGGATGGTTGGGATAACTTAGTGAAGAGGAAAATGACTTCAGATAAGGCCTGTGAGGAATACAGCAGAGGAGTTTGGGGAATGAGTCTGGTAGAAATAATCAGAAGATGAGGAAGGCAGAAAAGTTCATAGTACATAAGTTACTATTGATGAGGGAAATTATCGGACTTGGGGAGATGCAGCCACTGCTAGAACAGGGCAGGGGAGACCTGGAGGCTGTGATTCTGCTCTCAGGTTTGCTCATTTTCAGCAATTCCATTATTTGCCTTTTCATATTTCAATAGCTAACCCCATGAATGTTGTGAATATTGAAGGCAGCTAAGGGACTCCTTTTGATGAATTTCTGCAATTTATTTTCTCCTTTTGCTATTCCATTTTTAATGAGCAGACTAACACATAGGGGAGGTTCATTTTCTAATAATGTTCATTTCACACTTAGAACCAAATTCCAAGGCAACACCTGAGAGTGAGTCCTCAATTTGGAGCACTGGAGAGCTGGGTGCATGATGAGAGGGGAAGTGGTTTTTCAGATGAGGCACAGCTGAGCCAAGCTGACACCTGGAGAACCTCAGGCCGTCAGGGATTCTCAGGCTATTTGCTGCCGAAGGATTAATGCAGACCTCAGGTCCTGGGTGAATGCCAACAAAGATAATTGCTGGGGGAAAAATTAACTTGCATACATTGAAAACTGCTCTTTGCCCATATATTAAACAATCTGGAAGCTCTCATTTTTCCATGTGGTTTTTGTTTCTGGGCAGCCAGATTACAGCTAGAGGCTGTATTTTTTTTTTTTTTTTTTTTTTTTTTTTTTTTTTTTTTTTATGGAATTCACTTGCAGAACGCTGGGTAAGTAGAAAAGGCTTAGACAATTGAATTGGATTTGGGGTAGGCTGCTTCAAATGTGTAGGTGATGGGGTGAACTGCATTCCTGAGCCTTTTAAGGTAGTCATTAGCAAGCACATTGTGGCCACCGCAGGTGAAATTTAGCTCATTAATTTTAATTGGGGAAAGTCATCTTTACTTCCTCCTCCTAATGCCCACACTTCATTCTATGGCTTAATTATGTTATTAATGCACCTCACCAAAAAAGCAGTTCATCTCTTCTTAATCTCCTAATAAGTGTCTTACAACTGCTCATCCAAAACTTCCCTACTGTTTCCAAGCCTTCAATTCTTCACACTCTCTCATTCTCAACAAATGAGCTCACTCCTATTTTATGGAGGAGCTAAAAGTCATCTAGCATAAATTCCCTCATCTGTTCTCTTCTCAGTTTTGGTTCCACACCTATCATGTCTCTTTCCCTAACTTAGTCTCAGGGAAAGAGATGTTTCCTTTCCTTTCCTAAACTTAGTTAGCACTATGTCTGTCTCCTTGCCTCTCCAAGAATGGCCTGAAGAGCAGAGACATCAGCCGCACCTGGTATCTTGTTCTAAACGCGGACTCTCAGAGCCCATGCTGGACCTATGTATCAAACTGTGGATATTAGAAAGATTCCCAGGTGATTTGTACACACTTTCACATTTCATTTTAGATCCTAGTCAGTCCTACATCCCCCAGGACTATTCATTATCTACTTACATTGGATTTTACTTCTGTATGTATCCTTGAAAGTGGTCAATGATCTCCAGTTCCCCAATTCAACAATCTAGTTTTAGTCCTCACACCTTGACATTTTCGCAGAATTTGGCACCTGCTCAGCACTTTTTTTTAAGCTTTCTTTTCTGGCTTCTGTGACACCAGACTTTGTCCAAGCCTCCAGTATGTGGTGTTGGCTCTTTTTTCTTTTCTATTCTCAAATGTGGTTGAAGGAGTAGCAGGGGAGAATGCTTAGGAATAAACATGACATATCAAAATCACAAGAGATCCCCCCTTAATTTAGAATTGGGGTCCCCAGCTTTCAGCATTCAAGGGTAAAACAAAGTGAAATCCAGAACTTGTATACATACTTTTTTCCTTTATCACTTTTTACAGGAACATATACATATTTGTTCAAAACAAAAGGGAAAAAGGAGACTTAAGGAAAAGTCCTAAGGATTAAAAGTGCTACAGGTCCTTACTGGATGTTTTTTGGATCCCATCTTCTAAGAGAGGCAAAAATGAGCTAAATAGCTTTTAGATTTTGTTTAGTGATTGGGGATTTTGGTATCATAATTATTCTTTTAATGGGAATTCTCTCAGATGAGTTCCGTCTTCTCCGCCAACTTGGTGGAAATAACTTTAAGAATCAGAAAAAATGTCAATACAGAATTTTTTTTAGAAATGGCCCAGAAATCTGCCTTCTCAGGGGTAGATAGATGGTAGATAAATAGATATGTGTGTGTAACACAAACCTTTTCGGATACTACTTCATTTACAAAGAATGAAACCTGCCTTTTTCAGTTACTTACATAGTATTGGCTCAAGTTTCTACGTGAAAGCATATACATCTATGTCATTTTTAATTACTCAATATCATTCTGGTGAATGACTGTGACAATTTATTTCAACAATTGTTTATTGTTATTTTCAATGTTTTTCTCCTTTAAAAAATGTTTAAATGGACATTAATATATAGATAACTGTATTCATTTATCATATTATGCTATTATGATAAATTCCCAAAAAGTAGAATTTTTATGTTAAGGGCTATGTGTATTTCAATTGTGAATGTATGTTGCCAAACTGCCCACTAGTTTATAGGGCATTTTAAGTACATGTGTGTGTTTATTTCTCCTGATATTTACCAATATTTGCAGGGTCAGCATTAAGGTCATATAAGTACAGGGCTGCATTCTGACTTTATTTAATAAAGTTTCGATATTTTGTTCATTATGGATTTCTTGCACTAATTTGCATCAAAATGTCATTCATCCTGATTGCTAAGTTTTTTGGCACCTAACTAAATTCTGTGCCTGAGGCAAGCAATTTGTCATATCCTAGCACCAGCTCTGAATATTGGGTCTCAAGCTTTAAAAAAAAAAAAAAAAAAATCCAATATGACTGACATGATGGTAGTTAATTGTTATTTTAGTTTACATGCTTAAAATTTCTAGTGAGAGCAAGCAACTTTTTGCATTCGATGATAATTTATATTTCTTCCTTTAAATATTAGTTTGTATTCTTTGCCCACTTTTCTATGGGATGCTGTCTTTTGCTTTTAGATTTGTAGAAATCAAATGTGCTCTTTCTCTGTCACATAGATTCATATAGATTGTGGTAATTTCCCCACTTTTTTTTTTTTTAATCTTTCAAGATTCGGGGAACATTTTGTTTTTGCATAGAAGTTGAAAATTTTTTGTAGTTATGATGTGAATACTAAGACCGTTCAATTTGGAAAGCTAACCTTTTGGTTATCCTTCCTTTCTTCAAATATTTTTTCCTCAGAGAGTTTAAAGACCAAGACTTCCTTGCCCTTGAGAAAATGTTAACTGTTTTGGCAATTTTTAATAACTTTTAGTATTTTAAAATGTACCATCAAAGTCCATAACAGCAGGAAAAGGGGAGGAAGGTAGGAGAGGAAAACACAGCGGAGTAATAGGAGGTAGCACAGGGTTTTCCCTGCCACTATAAAGAGCTTTTCAGAGGAGCTAGTTTCAGAGCTGCCTTTGGCAGCTCCCTTAGGAGGATCCCAGAAAGAAGGGGTTGCATCGTGTACCCAGGCAGAGGAGACTCATTCCCTATGTCCCTATGTGACACAAAAGCCACAAAGAAAGCTACCTGACTTGAAGGACCATCCATGGACTTGGATATTGAGAATGGCAATGTTAGAAATTCCTTGGAAATTGAAAGCACAGTCATCGCTCCCCACTCAACCCCTCGACCTGCCTAATTTTCTAGCTACCACACAAGCCTCTGTAATTCAGTGCAACCTTAGGGAAGAGAAGAGTATCAACTATAATAAAGTCGGAATTAAATTAATTTAAAAGAAATAAAGTTTTATTGCCTGTATACTCAAGTTTGGAGACAGATTCATACTTGCTAAATGATTACATTTAGCAATATTTCTTATTTTTTTATTTTGATGTAATGCTAAAAATAGGTTTTCCCACCCAAGAATATTATTAAAATTATCCTGTAATTTTTATAGCACTTTAACAGTTTCATTTTCATTCTTAAATCTTTAATTCATCTTGAGTTTATTTTGTTGTATTTAGTATATAGTGTATAGTAAGAATATAATTTAAAAATTGTTTCCCAAATGGTTAGCCAGTTTAGTTATTCTCTCAACCACATATGAAATTTATAAGTGAAATCAAATGGACGACCTGGCAATGCGAAGCCAGGAGTTGATAATTCTTTCCTTTTCTTATATTTTGTCAATCTAGTCCAGCGGTGGGGAACCTGCCACCTAAAGGCCACATGTGGCCTTCTATGTCCTTCAGTGAGGCTTTTGACTTAATCCAAATTTTACAGAACAAAGCCTTTTATTTTTATTAGTGCATTTTTGTTTGTCTTGTATATTTTTATTTTATTTTTAAAATGAACACATTTAAACTAGCAAAGAATAAAATAAGTTTCAACAAAATGATTCTCCTAGATTGACTGGCACAATTAGAACATTAGTAAGCCATAAGAGCTAAATTGATGGCTGTAATGCTCATGATTTAGTTCTAACTTCCCACCTGACTAGCACCATGACCACACGAGGCTGGTTGGCAAGAGTTTACAGGGGTCAACTACGCCAGCCTGTTACCAGCTTTTGATAACGGTGCGCTGTGTTTCTGCTTGAAGTGGAATTTGTGAATAGTTGAACAGCTCAACAGTATTTTTTAATTCTGTCTGCTTAACAGTCCATCGTGTCAAAGACATGTTTATCTTGTTTCTGCTAAAGATAAGATGATTTGCTTGCTTTGTGATACTACAATATCAACATTAAAAAAATTCAATGCTCATCAGCATTATATTAATAAAACTCCCCTTCTCACTACTGTACTTGACTAGTCTTTAAAATAAACACTCATAAGGACCACGAATATTTTAAATTAGAGGGAGAGACCCAAAAGTTTGTATTAAAGAAATTAAAAGATGAAAAGCAAAATCAAAGACAGTTCTTTCATGCAGCAATAAGACCTGGTAACAATGCCACTGAAGCAACTTCTAGAATAGAATTGTGAAAGAACGCATTGCCGAAATTGCAGGATGTTTAGCCCCCAATAACTTTTCAAAGTCAAACAACTGCCTCTTTCAAGGAGAACCATAACTGATTGGCAGCATGAATTAGGCTTCCGCTTAATAGAAAACTTTATGCAACACTTCAAAAGGAAAATATATACTATTAATTCCCTTTGGATGAATCAACTGATACTACTGACTTGATACAGGTTTTATACTTCATTCAGGTCCTAACAGAAGATTTTCTTTGCTATGAAGAGTTACTCACTTTGGGCACTCTTGAGAACAGAAATATCTTCGACAACTTTCAAGATAAATGTCATAAAGTTGGACTGAATTTGGTAAATTTAGTGAGTGTAAATTTACAGATGGTGCATCTTCCATGACAGGAAAACATGAAGGGTTTATTGAACAGATTTTTAAAAAACTATTAACAAATCCAGATGCTCTCATTTCTTTTCATTGCATCTTGCATCAGCAAAATCTCTATGCTAAAGCTAGTATTTTAAGTGACACTTTGCAATAATTTGTAAGTATTGTTAACTATATTCACACAAATGCAACATGGCATGGTCAGTTTCATAACATACTAAAGTTGAACGATGTGGTATTCAGTGTGGATTTGAAATATCATTCTAAAGTGTGTTGGCTGTCTCAGGGACAGGTAGCTAAATTTTATGAAGAACAGAATCAGCAATGTGAATTATTGAAAGAAGATCTCTATAGGAATGCAGCATTTCTGTGTGATATCATGTCAAATCAAAACGACTTGAATATTTGCTCACAAGGTAAAACTAAGTCTATATATGATATGTGGCAAAAAAAATCCAAGCATTTCAAAAAAAGCTGTCTTTTTTCAAAACAGTTCTTCAAAAGGAAATTTCAGATAAACATTTTCCCCAGTGAGCAAAAATCACTGAAGAGCAGCATGATATCTGTGAATCATTTGAAGAATACGCAGCTGTTACAGACCTATTAATTGGAGAATACAATGAAAGGTTCACTGACTTTGAGAATCATGACATCACACTCAAATTGGCATTTCAGCCTCACCTAGTTGATATCACCAAGGCACCTAAAGAACTACAGATGGAATTGATTGAGCTCTCAGTAGATGACATTTTTAAAGTCATTGTTCAATGCTAAGAAAGATCCAACTGAGATATGGAAAAATGCAGTACAATACCCACACCTTTGGCAACATGCCTGAAAAATGCTTTCTTGCTTTTCCATCACTTATTGCTGCGAATCTACATTCTCCTACTTAACCCAAATTGAGACGCCCTTAAGGTCACAAATAACATACCCATCTAGAGGATCAACTGAAATTGCGGACCTCCGTGCTGCAACCAAATATTCAAATGCTTTCCAACAAAAAGCAGATACAACGAAGTCATTAAAAGGTTAGTTAACTTAAAATGCACAAATAGTTTTTAGTTTTTGAAATTATGAAGTACATAGTAGTTAGATTTTCACAAAATAATGCACATTTTTAAGCATATCTAATTGAAGTGTCTTGAATGTGGCCTAATTTGATTACAGCTAAATTAATGTGGCCTTCCAAAATGAAAAGGTTCCCCACCCCTGGTCTACTCTCTTTCCTAACTTCCTTCAGCTTTTTCCCTTTCGGTTTATTTCACCATGAAGCCAAAGTGATTTCTCTAAATGGCAAATCTGTTCATGCCATAATAGATACCCTCAAACATTTGAAGGATTAGGTTGTATAAGAGGAATCTACTTTCAGGCAGAACCAGGACCTCTGGTAAGAAAATTTGGTGCAAATTTAACAGTGTCTTATGAGGAATTAATTCCTTGTTATCAGTTCTCTATGAAAATAATTTTAAGCCAGAAGACTATTTGTCAAGAATGCTGTGGAAAATATTCCTTCATAGGCAGAAACTTGGAATAGATGACTTCAAGATTCCACAATTGTACTATGTGTGGAGTTCCACAGAGCCAGAGTTTAGAATACAATGAATTAAAGAAAAAAATCTTTAATTTTTGAGATACCTCCTGTGTAAACATATCTACTTTTCATGTTAGAATTGTGCAAAATACTATATGATCATTTTAGATAGTTGTAGCGTTTTTTCATAGAAGGAAATTTGAGATTTGTAATAAAATTGCTATTAACTGCTATGTTTATTTAACAGTTTTAAAATAATAGAATTGAATTTTCTGGATATCTAATAAATTTATTTGTAATTATAATTGTTTCCTTTACTATTGTCAAAGTATTTTATTGCAAAAAAGTTCTTATTAAATGTTGACATATAGTCACTATCTCAGTTTTAGATTATCTAATTATGATCTATTAAACATATGGAGATACATTAGCCAGAATTTGATCTTAACATAACTCATTAAAGTGATTTCTTTTAGTGTAGAGCAATGTTATTAGACCAAAGTCTTGATTAAAACAAAAATTGAAACAAAAAGGTTTATTATACTTTTCAGCAGTATTCATCAGCTAACACTGATTATTATATGACATGGAAGAAAGGAGAGCATCAGAACTTTATAGTTTCATGATTTAGTCTCCGAACCACAATCTAGTTAAGAGTAGAGCCTCAGGGTTACTAATATATTAGGACTAAGGTCGTGGAAGGGAATCAAGTGCCTTGTGCCTTGACTTGATTATTATTAAATGTTTCCCTTCAGGAACATTACATTAATTTTCAATTTCAGAAAGAAAATTACTTTTGCAATGCTTAGGACAGAATGGTAACTAGGTTCATCCAAAACCTGGACTTTTGCCAAGTGCCTTGAGATATTCTTGATAGATAATTTCCTCCCCCCCCCCCCCCCCCCCGCATGCACTGTGTCTAATTGTCTAGTGGGTGGAAAATATAATTTTGTGCTAAATGAATTTTTGCAGATGTTATTTGGAGTACCTATATGATCTAGCCACTAATTCACAGGGGGCCGTTTGCCTGGATAAAGACTTTAAATGTGGGGTGGTTATGGAGTTCTGAGTATTTGCCAAAAATAAATGTTTTTGGTAACATTTCTCATCTTTTTAAATGTATAGGATTAACAATGTGGTGTAGCTTAGCAGAGGACGAAAGGCAGCAGAGTAAAAGAACAGCTCATTCAATCAGCAGGTGTTTGAGGGTCTTCTCAGTGCGTAACACTCTCAAAACTTTTTTATCCCAAGGATAGCATTCTCATTTGCATTGTCTGAAAATCTGCTTAATACATTTTCTAGATTGCACAAAGAAAGATTCACATTTTTCAGAACACTTCGGCTATAAAAATTTTACTTATTTGGCATCTACGTGAGCACTTTTTGTGTTTTGAATAATACTTAAGACTGTTTCAAAGAATACTACATTGTTTGTACCACCATACATGAGGTGCAAGCTGTTAATTTCTTCATTCTTTTTCTCCATGTACCAGAGGACTCCCTCAATGTCACTTTATGATGAGGCTGGAATACAGATCCTGAGAATAATCTCTGTACTACCTAAAATCATAATTTTTTTTTATATAATGCAAACAAACTGGCCATCAGATAGGGCTGTGTTTCTACTTAAACTCTTTTTTGAAAGTATCAAATGCTTTGACATCAGTTTTACCTAACCCCAATGCAACAGTCTTAAGAATATGTCAAGCCTAGTGTATTGGTTACCTGTTGCTTTGTGACAAATCACCTGAAAACTCACCTAAACAAATCACCTAAAAGTGGCTTCAAATAACTACCACTTATTATTTATTATAATTCTGTAGGTTGACCGGAAGCGTTTTCTAGCAGTCTTAGCTAGGATGGATGGACCTATTTCTCCATCTTTCAGCAAGCAGACCTGGGCTCCTTCACAGGTCTGGCTTCTTCACATGGCAGTTGGGTTCAAAAGCATAAAATCTATAGAGGTGAGGTACCTTCATGCCTTGGCTTGGAAGTCACACGGTGTCACTTTTTCTTCATTCTATTGTCCAAAGCAAATCACAAGGCCAACTCAAATTCAAGGACATAAAGAGATACTATCTCTTGTTTGCATGAATGGCAAAGTCACTTTCTAAAGTGGAAGAAATCTGGGGCCATATTGACAATCTATCACCTTTTGCAAGCAAGGAAGTGTACATGGATACAATCTAATCAATCACCATAACTAAATTAAAATCCCAAGAAACCGGAAAATATAAACAATCTATAAATTCCAATTAAACAAAATTTTTTAAGTGGGAAAAATTTTAACAGACCCTTCACAAAAAAAGATGCATAAATAGGCACATGTAAAGATGTTCAATATCATTAGTCATCAGGATAATGCAAATTAAAACCACATATATTAAAACATCACATTGTACCCCATAAATATACATATAATTATTGGTCTTTAATTAATTTTTTTTAATTTTTGAAACCACGATGAGATAACACATCTTACTTATTCTCTTTCACTTTCTCAACTTACATGTGTTATTTTCTCAGTGCCAAACATTGTGATAAGCAATACTTATATAAATATGTCATGTTTCTTGAAACTCCCAAATAGACAAATTGGTGGTAAAACAGGGTGATGCACCTGCTGTTGAATGTTTACAGCAGCACAATTCACAGTTGCAAAGATGTGGAAACAATCCAAGTGCCCATCAATACATGAGTGCATTCATAAAATGTGGTATATGTATACCATGGAGTACTACTCAGCCATAAAAAAATTTGGTGAACTATACCTCTTGTATTAACCTGGGTGGAACTGGAGACTATTCTTCTAAGTAAAGTATCGCAAGAATGGAAAAACAAACACCACATGTTCTCACCATTAAATTGGAATTAACGTGCACACATGGAAATAATATTCATCAGCAATCAAGCAGATGGGAGGGGTTGGAGGGGATGGCTAAATTCACACCTAACAGGTACAATTCACATTATCTGGGTGATGGGCACACTTGTAACTTTGACTCAAATGGCACAAAAGCAATTTATGTAACCAAAACGTTTGTACCTCCTTAATATTCTGAAATTTTTTTTAAAATTGACAATTTTAAAAAGAAACATCAAATCACATAATTCAGATTATGTCAACTCCCCAGTGTTTTTTTGCAATGAAACTATAAAAATTAGGGGCAGTAGGTATATGTGAATCCACTTTATGAATAGACCTATTCAGTAAATAGGAAAATAATAAAATTGATTAAAATTTTTTTTAAAAATAGGGTGATGGCTATTATAACAGTGCACAAAATTTATAAAAGTACAGAGAAAGTGATGACCAAACTCTGGGAGACTGGAGAAAAAGAGGCACAGTCTCTGGATAGTCTTGAAGGAAGGGTGGGCATTTTTACAAGAAATAATAGGGACAAAGTGTATTCCAGGTAAAGAATCAAGGCTGTGCCATAGCACAGAGGTATGGCAGAGCACGGCAGATTTGGGAAAATGTAAGGAAGCTTGGCCTGCAAGGGAAAGAAGCAAGGTTAGTTGTAATTAATGGGTAGAGAGAAGCACGCTGGGCAACGAGACATGACACCTTTCCCTACTTTACTGTTCACTCCTTGGTAAGTCTTCACAAGAGACAACTCCTCCTCCATCAGGTTCTTTAACCTTCCCCTTTGCCCCTTTCCCCCATAAGAAAAAAAAGAAAAACACATTTTTCTTGATCTTCAATGGCACTTTATATAATTACCTTGTTTTACCTCATATTTAGATTATCTTCATGTCTAATCTTCTCTATTCTTAGACTGACAGTCCCTGTTAACATAGGACCTATGTCACTGCGTTTTTTTCTCAATACTCAGCAAGATTCTTTAATTTTACAAGTTACTAATAATTGCTTGTTAAATGCAATTTTACTGTACCAATTATTGTTTGGTACATGACACTGACATGTTAAAAAGAGAATACCAAATAAAGGATAGTTTGTTCCAACTCTATCAGAGATTTTAGGTAGAAATGAAACTCAAATTGTCAATCTTATATATTTTAGGTTTTCTTTAAAATCAAGTAATTCTATGTATTTTTAAAATAAGTGTTGCTTTTTAGTACATATTTTTAAATTTTAGATTGTTTATAATTTAAAATATGGGTTCCTTTTGTGCTAGATTTTAAGTTGAAACTCAAATTTCTTGGACTTACACACTGGAATTTGCTCTCAGTGCTGGCTCTTAGTCCTGGAATCACTTTCTAACAGTAATTCATAAAAAATATATTAAATACATTGGCAATGTGAGATAAGAAATGCATTCACATATGGACTGATGATAAATTCTAAACACACTCTAGCAATTCTCAGAGGGTGGGCTTGGGGATAATAGGGAATAGTTTGTTTTATTATCTCAAGGAATAGAATGTGGCTATTTTGATAATGTAAATTTGATCTATATATTATATATAAATTATGTGGGGAATAAAATGACACAAAACAAGCCTTGGTTAAAGCTTGGCTAGTATTAATAGAAATATGTGAAGATAAAGTAAAAAAACAGAGGGGTAAGAAAATAAAATTTTAATAGTGTATACTTGACCTATATCTATTCAGTGAGAACAATCTGGATAATTCACAAAGAAAAAAGAAGTGTTTTAATTCACAAAATTAACAGAGTTCATTGAGCATCTACTATGTGTGAGATACACAAAGGCTTTCATTATTTAGCTATTTAAGATAAAAAGCTTTCACTTTCTACTTTATATTACATGTCTAGACAGATTTAATTTCTACCAAGAACTAAAGAACACTTAAATAATTTATTCCTATAAGTACAAAGATTTATCCTCTAACTTCTACCAATTCTTCTCCATCAATCAGGCCAGTCCCCAACTAAACAGATGGGATTTTCATCAAGCTCTGATGGCCAGCAGGCATTGTTGAGCCAAGAATGAAAATTAATTTTATAGACGATGACCTTCTTCTAAAAATGCTTACATAGTCAAGGTTTGCATTCAATCATTCAAGGAAGATGTATTCTACTTGATTTAAGAGAGGCCTTTCCTTCTATTGCTATATTGCTTGCTATTGAACAGGAACTCATAGGGGAGACTATTTGTCAAAAGACAGGGTTCTCTGCCTCTTTCCAAATGATGAGGTTCAGGTCATTTAAAATACAATTTCTCCATTTGTAAAGGAGCGTGGCAAAGCTCATCTCTTCTCCAACTATAATGATAGTGTTTAGTACATCAAAAACCACAATAATTTGTAATGTATTTGAGTGTCGCAAACTCAGATAACCTGTAGCATGTTTTCAGTGCCTGCCTCATTACAGACAATTATTAACTTTATTTCAGTGCATCCCAGAATAACTCTTTGAGGAAGTATAATTATTCCCTTTCTACAAGCAAAGAGACTGAACTTCAGTAATGTTGAAGGAATGGACCCAAGATAATATTTCAAGTTCATGCTAGAAGCAAAATTTAGAACTGTGTGTACTGACTTCATATTCAGAGCTTTCTTAACTCTTCCATCTCTCTCTCTCAGGGAAATGCCTTCTATTGCCACAGTATTCTCTCCAGATTGTTCAATCTGTCTTGTAACCATCCATGTAAATTATATAAATTTCAAACTAGACTTTTCCCCTCTACCTCTAGCCATGAAGAACTCATAACTATACCACCTCCAGGGAAATTTGTTATTGACTCAAAAGGAAACTGATCTACAAACAAAAATAGCTCTTCATGGTTTTACTAGTGATTGAAGCAGTCCTAATCCAAAAACATTTAGAATCAGCCCAAACCATACTGCTCTACTTTTTAAACATAATTTTAATGAAATAAAAGCTTAAATGGCATCAATACAGCCTTAAAACTTTAGCTGAATATAATAACTAAGTTGGGATCTTTTCTCAACCTACAAAAGTGATTAATTCACCACCTGGCTTAGTGCCTCAAAAGGATTAAATATAAAACATGAAAATTGCTTTCAGTTAAGGGGCAGTGAGATGAGATCACATGAGAACCTAGTAAAAGGCTCACAAGATCAAAGAAGGCACATTGGCAGCAGGTCAGGGGTATCTGTTTAAGCACAGCTACTCTCGTGGTTCAAACAATTGGCATTTATGTGGAGCTATAAATAAGCATGCTCAGTAAGGAAACTGTCCCCAGTTTCTACTTTTCGGAAGCCGCTTGGGAGAGTGGTATTTATCCTGCTTATTGGCCACCAACAGGTTTTTGGAACCAAGTATCATTGTCATAAAGGGAAAGACATCCCTGTATTTTCCAAAAAGAAATTTAAAAACTAAGTGCAGAAGATAAGTATATGATTCATATAGTGTTCTCCATAATTCTAAATTTCCTTTTTTAGCACTTTGAGGGAGGATTCAGATCATATTCATATTTGTTTCCCTCCTTCCCAGCACATATCTTGCCACATAATAGGCTTTCCAAAAAATATGTGAGGTCAGAATAATCAGGGTGGTGAGAGAGGGACATCCACAGACAGAATACATCACTCGGTGAGCCAGTTTAATGGAGTCAGTGATTGGACGTTGCAGTCAGACTGTCCAGGGTCAAATATTCACTCTAACACTTACTAGCTTTATGGCCATACTCATTATAAAAAAGGAATAAAAGCATTATAAGTTCATTAAATAAAATATGTGATAAACTTAGCACAATGCCTAGAACATAGTAAGTGCTCAATAAATGTTAGTATTTATTATAATTGTTATTGGTCTGGAATCCAGCAGGGTGTTTACCAATTTTAATCACCATATCTTTCTTCGTGGTTCACACAGAAAAAGATGGGATGAATGATGGTCCCATCAGGTGAGCACCAACTAAGTAGGTGACTTTATGAAAGAGTGGTAAGAAAAGATTGGAGGGACTTTTCAGGAGCTGTACTTCAGGGTTGTATCTTTGGCCACTTCTGATCAATATTTTTATCAGTGACTTGGTTGGAGATTTATCCCATGTAAAGACCCCCTGACATATCTGGTATAAAATGGCATCTAGCATTCTCCAATTCAGCCTTTCTCAGCTTCCCACTAAAATATCTATGGAAAAAAAACAAGCACATTATCATATTTCAAAACCTAAAACTGAAGATCAATGGATTGTGGAAATTCAAGAGGCATTTCTACTATCAATATGAGTTAAGAATCTTCCACATTAATGTATCACAGTCAATACTAGCCTAAATGTATTCACGTGATTCCATTACTGTTATGGATTGCCTCCATGTGCTCGGCACTATTCTAGGAACTTGGGACCTATCCATGAACAAAACCATATGGAGCATGGAGATAAAGAGACGGTAATTGATAAATAAAATAAAATATATGGTGTGTTAAATGATGTCAAGTACTGTGTAATAAAATGGGGGGCAGAAGGGAATATGGGCTGAGGATGGGGGGTGCAGTATTAAACAGGATGGTCAGGGAAGGCCTCACTGTTGAGAAGGTGAAATTTGAGCTAAGGGTCAAGGACAGCTTGAAGGAAGTGAGGGAGTGGGCTACGCAGGCATCTGAGGGAGGAACATTCCAGGGAGAGAGCAGAGCTGAAAGAAAGGTTCAAAGGTGAGAAGAAGAAAGGAAACAAGATATACCTTTTCATGCTCATCCTGGGTGAAAAAAAAACAAAAAACAAAAAACAAAAACATAAAGGAAACCAAAGGAACATGTTTTCAAAAAGAGAAATAATGTCTATGCTGAATAACAGAGTCAGATTCAGAATTCAAAAAAGGCCAAATTAAATATGATGAAGTTTAATGGGGTCAGATGTAAAGTATTGCAATTGAGTCACAAAAAAAAAAAGTATACCTAACTATAACATAGCAAAGACATAGCTTAACAACAGAACATATCAAAGACATCTGGGGATTTTAGCTGATTTTTTAAAATCCAATTTGAGTTAACACTGGGAGTGGCTGCCAAAATAACTCCGATATTAAAATGCAAAATTATTTTGTGGTATCCCAACCCAGGAAGTTGATATTTTGGCAAACTCTACATGGTTGGTCAAATCCAGGGTGTATATTGATCAGTCCGTGTTCCACATTTAAAAGTGTACTCGGAGGAATGCAAACACTATGTTAAGAAGATCAGTAGCCTGACATCTGAGAAACTGATTTTATGAGACTGAAACTGAAAAGCTGGAAAAGGAAAGGCATGGAGTAGGAGTAAGAAAATGTTTAAATAGTCCTGAGAACACATACAAAACACCTTCCGCCAGTGTTCTCGCTCAAGCTTCACGATGCCAAGAGGTAATTGTTATCATTACCTTTATTACTCTCTCTCTCTCTCTCTCTCTCTCTCTCTCTCTCTCTCTCTCTCTCTCTCTCTCTCTCTCTCTCTGTATTTTTTTCCTCTGGTCATCTCATTTTTCAGGCCAGAGGCTGAGACTCAGGTTGGGTAGAAGAGAGGCCAGGTTTGACCTGGGTCCTCAGGCGTGAACATACAAGCTCCACTGAGTATGGCTCCAAACTAAGCATGGCCACCAGCCCCCCAGCATGAGCTCAGCTGCCCACCTCCCCCGCCCCAACACACACACACACACACACACACACACATGCTCCACTTCAAACACTCCCTGGCAGACTGAGGACCAGTGTTCCAAGTTGCCAAATGACTAAATTAACTGGAGCAGTTTAATTTCTTCCTCATTTTCTCTTTGTCTTCTCCTTTTAGCTCTCATTACCCCTCAGCTCCCAGCACATTTTGCTCTTCCTTCCACTTTGAAAATTAGTAAATATTTATTAAATACCGGCAGTGTGAGTGGAAGGAGAAGAGATAGCATGGGGGCAGGTAGTGAAGAAATAAAGATAAAAGACTACATCTAGTAAGTTGGAAATGTATAGTATATACATCATGATTCAGTTATTCCCTTTCTAGGTGTACTCTCTAAAGAAACTTTTGTACATGCGCACAAGGAAGCAGGTAGGAGGATATTTACAGTAGCATTGTTTGTAATATTGAGAATGAGGCCAGGCGCAGTGGCTCATGCCTATAATCCTAGCACTCTGGGAGACCAAGGCAGAAGGATAGCTTGAGCTCAGCAGTTCGAGACCAGCCTGAGCAAGAGTGAGACCTCGTCTCTACTAAAAATATAAAAATTAGCCGAGCATCATGGCGCATGCCTGTAGTCCCCACCACTTGCGAGGCTGAGGCGGGAGGATCGCTTGAGCCCAGTATTTAAGGTTGCTGTGAGCTAGGCTGACGCCACGGCACTCTACTCAGAGCAACAGAGTGAGAATCTGCCTCAAAAAAAAAAAAAAATTGAATAGAATCTAAATGTCC
Source organism: Indri indri (assembly GCA_004363605.1). NCBI lineage: Eukaryota > Metazoa > Chordata > Mammalia > Primates > Indriidae > Indri > Indri indri. The sequence continues at coordinate 8,431 of RJWJ010017838.1, read as the reverse complement.
ATCAGTAAAAACATGTATAAGCAGAAAAGTAAAATGAAAGAATCAGGTCTATATAGAGCTATATAGGTCACAAAAAAATAGAGGGAAAAACAAGTTGCAGAATAGTATAACAACATGATGCCACTTATGAACATTTGTAAAACACACAAAAGAATATTATATAAGCACACTCATGCACACGCATTTCCCTGCTTGTGTTCTTCTTTCAAGAATTATATTCCTCTTTGTCACTTCATTTCCTACTCTGTTCAGATGTACCTATTTGCTATTTTCTGGGGACCTCACAGAGATAAATTCTTGTCTGAAGAAGGAGGTAAATAGGAAAGTCTATCTGAGAAAACTTTCTACTAGGTTTTTAGCTTCATTTTTCTCACGAACCATACCTAGAGATCCTTGCTTAAAATGTCCATCACCATTGCCTGATAGAAAATCCTCACCCATCCTTTAAGATCCAATTTAAACCAATCTTCTAAAACACTTTCCTAATTACCTCTAATTGGAATTTAATTTTCCTTTCTCTTATTCTCTTAGCACCTTTCTCAACCACACTTTAGCATGCCTTGTAAAATTACACATGTCCGTCTCCTCACTAAAGTGACTGCCTCCAGAGACCATGGGTTTTATCTTTCATGTTACTGAATTCCTCCTCAGCACTTAACACAAGTGGCAGACCATAGGAAGTCCTCAATGAATGTTTATCTCAGTTTAATCCTGACGCTTTCACATCTGAAAGCTGTTTGATGTGATATCTTGATACCATGGTGTGGAGCCAATGACTTCTTTTCATCCTCCTAAAACTAGTTTTGTGATCTGTACACTAGACCTAACTAAACTCCCAATGGATTGCTTGTCCCCTTCTCTACCTTAGCAGACTTACCTTATTAACTCGAAATACCCATCAGCTCTTTCTTGAGATAGGCTTCAGCTCCACTGTTCTATCCTGTGAGTGTGTGCATGGTTGTGTGTGCGTGTGTGTGTTTGTGTGTGTGTTTCTACCTTCAGACTAATTTTCATTATTTTCAATATTGAGAACTATAAACTGGTGGTCAACAGGATTGAGTAATGCCTATGTTATTTTGATGCTAATTAAAAATCCACCATATACAATCTTGGCCAGATAATATCAGCAAGAATTGATAAACAAGCTGCTTTTAAATGGATTTCCCCAATTAATTACAGGATTAGAAAGTTATTGGAGTTAAAAGAGGTATTACCGGAGGCTTTGGAAGTTTTCTGAATTAGCAGATAATAGGGAGTGTCTTTGATAGCTAATTTACAATTGAATGCAGCTGAATAATAACCAACCCCAAAAGATACCCAGTTGTATACCATAACTCTGATTTTTAATATATATTTTATAAGGACCAGAATAGCCAGTTCACATTATATTTTTTTCTCTCATTCTCTTCATCTTTGTAGATTTATTTTTGTCTTTATTGAAGCACATCCTTTAGTAATTCTTTCAGAAAAATCTCTGGACTAACATAGTCTTTTCCTAAAAAGTTACTTATTTTGCCGTCAATTTTGAATGATGCCTTAGCCCTACCTAGTACTTTAAGAATATTACTCTCCTTTGTCTTTGGTATCTATTACTAACAGAAGTCTAATGTCAGTTGTATTACCATTGATTTGGCTGTACTCTGTCTTTTCTCTCCATTCATGTTGCAACATTTTCTATTTACAATTGTATTTTTCCATTTTTACTATATGTGCCTAAGTATAAATGTGTTTTTATTTATCCTAGTCATTACACAAGTGTATTTTTAATCCAAGAATTCAGCTCTTTTCTGTCTAGCTATATTAGTAGCTAGACTCAGCTCCACTGTTAGAATAGTGTTAGAACAGCCTGAATAATTTTAATTCTAGAAAATTCCCACAATCCTCTCCTCAAATTCTGTTTTTTAAATTCTCCTAGATGACTATAAACAGTCAAATCTCTCTTGCTCTTAACTGTTCTTCCATACCTTTAGTTATTTTTCCCTCTTTTCTTTATTAAGTATTCTAATTCTTATATTTTTACCATATATTATTCCCTATATAGTGTTCCGAGCAAATTCCTCAATATTATCTTCAAATTTATTAATTCTCTCTTCAGGCTGTCTTCAGTTTAGAGTCTTGATGTGTTTTATAATTTTGGTTTGCAGACTCATTTTTAGTAGGGATTATTCTCCCTCTCGCGAATCCACCCACTCTTTTCAATCCAGCAGTTTTGTGAATTCATCTGCACAATCTTCTGAGGAAACCAGTTCAGAAACTTCTGTTGGAGGCATAGTGCTCCTGCCCTGGGGTAATAATGAATGCACAGCTTTTCTCAGATCCTGCTTTTAGGCTAATCCAGGTCCCCCTGCCTCTACAAGCACCCAGTTTAGTATAGCCCTAAGCGACTGTCATTAGCAACTCTTTATGGCCCCCTTCACAGGAAAGAGCCATCCAGCCTGTAATTTCAAGTGATATCCCTGGCCTAGTGCTCTACCTTGCGTGAAGTTATATTCTTTCTGTATCTGACAGACACACACTCCCAGCAGCCCCGCAGCGTTAGTACCTCTCAATACTTTGCAATTATATTCTTTCTGGTCCATGGAATGTGTATCCTATCTTGAGCATAGTTATGTCCTTTTATATGTTACTTGTCATTGTGAAGTGTTTATAGCTGGAGTGGAGGGGAAGGGTGACTGAAGTCTCTCCTACCCCACTACCATCTACATTCTAGCTCTCCTTGACGCAATTCTGCCCATCTCACTGGTAACCTTCCCTCTTTCTCTACCAGTCTCACTTGTGAACATTATCTTATGAGATTTGAGTTCCTTTAAATGAGCCCAAGATAATGACATTTTTCCTCAGATGGGAGCAATCACCCTGGTCCACGTCCATAGACTTTTCAATCGCAGCTACATACCTGACAAATGTGTGTACACTGCTCTCTACTGATAATGGGGCAAGAGCATCACTTCACACAATCAATTGGTACTTTCTGTCTATTTAAATCTGCTGGGCCAATACGAGAGGGGAACATAACTTCTGCATTAAATGAACTTGACACTTCACAAGATCTGGAAAACTCTGATTATCTTGAACTTTAACACTGAGCGAATCAGCGTGGGCACCTTGAAGAGCTGAGTTCTCCTTTGTTTTCACCTGGTGCATTGACCATCACATGAGCAATCTGTTCCCTTAGTGGACACTTCAGAATATATATGAGGCTCTTTTGAAAGGGGAGAATGGGAACTTGTCTTCAAGCTGTATCTGTGTTACAAAAATACTGTTTTACTTAGATGATGTGCTTGTGCTGGTAGAGTTTTGAGAAGATTAATGGAATGTGGCTGCAAGATACAGCATAGCATGTATCATATTAATAGAAAGAGGCAGTAATTGACTGATAACAGAGCCAGCTGGTAACCCATAGCAACAATCGCCACTCTCAAACAGCACTTTCAAAAATATTTAAGAATCTAACCACTGCTTTTTCAATGTTATTTCTCGAAAATACTTGTTGATTTATTTGTACGGGAGAGATGAAAAAGAGGTGTTAATGGAAAACAGAGAAACAGAATTAATAAAAGCTCTAGTCCAGAATCTCCCACTTTTGACTTTCAGTAGCACTTCAACTGCATCACATAATTTCTCTACCTACAAAGTAGAAATGCTAATATTTGCCGTATCTTCAACTGATAAACACTCTTTGAACAACCAGGATTAAGACTCAACATAAATACAGCAGAGTGCTATTTTTACCAACATTTTTCAAAGCCTTCTAAAATGTTTAATCCATTTGAAAATAATTGCTTAATTACATGAAAAGACATGAACACCTGACTAAAATAAGATTTCACACCCTGTGGGAGGATTCACATAGAGCCGTCCCATGAATTTATAGAAGGAATAAATTGGGCCTATAAACTTAGAGCCTTAGGTCAGGTTTATCCCAATCTAAAGCTTTTTCCAACTGTAAGGAAAAATTTAGCCTCTTTTTATGAGATGAAAAAGTCATAAAACATACTGCTCTTACACAACCGAGTGACTCAAAGTGCTATTTCTCTCAGCAATTATCATATGAGCTACAGGAATCAAATGAATTCAGGGGACACTATGGGCCACTGTGAAATGCCAGTGCCACTGTTTTAAATGAAATAGCTGAACATTGTCAAATGAAGAGCCATGTTATGAACAGTGCTAGCATTTAAAAAGAAGCCACATCTCTGCCTACTATTCATCACCCATGTGTGTGTTGGGAGGCAGTTGCCTTCTCAATTTTTTACCATGTTTATTTTTGATTCAGATCTTCAAGTGTCACTAATGATTGGTGACTGCAAATTTGCCAAATTCAGTGATCTTTCCTCAAACTTAATGTACTTTAACATCTCTGATCCATAAATGACACTCATTTCCAAAACACCTGATGCATCTGGCCAGAAAGGACACCACACATGCCAAATTCCTACTCTGATGACCTTAGATGGTGCTTTTCACCTTTTTGTATACTCTAAAGTTTCTTTATTCACTCTTGTCTACTCACACTTTGTTTCTACTATCATCTCTATGTTGAGGACTCTGAAAACTAAATGTCTAGCCCCAACCTCTCTTCAATCTTTAAATTCACATTTCTAGAAGCCCTAATCTTTAAATTTACATTTCTAAAAGCTTCCACTGATACAGCCTATCAACTCAATATGTCTCTGAACACCCAATAACCATCCAGTAACTATTTCATAACAATCAGAGTTAAGTCTTTGTGTAGGGCTTGTTGTAAACAAATCTTTCCTTCTGGTTCTTGCTGTTATTTCTCTTGCTAATTTTCATTGCCTTAATTCAGGTCCCTGTTATTTCCAATCTAATCTACTGCCTCCTAATTGATCCCACTAGCTTCTCTTTGCTGGCCTAATAAATTCAAAGCCCCAGGAATAGGCTCCACTTGCCCTTTCTAGACTTGTCTACCACGGCTCCTCCACACGCTCTCAACACTCCTGTGAAACCAGGCACTTGTTAGTTCTAAATCACTGCCACACATTGCCCCCCTGACATGCTGATGTCTATCCTTCAAGACCCTTTGTAATTGCCTCCTGTTATGGCCTGAATTGTGGCCTCCTTCCCACCCCCTCAAATTCATATGTTGAAGCCCTGATCCCCAATGTCACTATATTTGGAGATAGCATCTTTAAAGAGGTAAATAATTTAAATGAAGTCATAAGGGTGGGGTCCTAATCCAATAAAACTAGTGTCCTTGTAAGAAGAGGAAGAGACACCAGGAGTGTGCATGCGCAGAGGAATGGCCATATAAGGACACAGCAAGAAGGCAGCCACCTGCAAGCCAAAGAGAGAGGCCCCAGAAAAAATCTTGATATTTGGACACCTTATCTTTGAACTTCCAAACTGAAGAAGTGTGAGAAATAAATTTCTGTCATTTAAGCCACCCTGTCTGTGGTATTTTGTATGGCAGCCCTAGCATACTAATACCCACACTTTCTTCTGCACTGCTCCCATGGCACTTCTTTTTTTTCTTAACTTTTTTGCCTTGAAATAATTTTAGAATCAAAGAAAATTGCAGAAATAGTATAGAGAGTTCTTATATACCCTTCATGCAGCTTTCTCTATTGTTAATGTCTTATGTAACCAGGAGGCGAACATTGGTACAATACTATAAACTACAGGCCTCATTCTAATTTCACCACTGTTTCTCTAATGTCCTTTTCCTTGTCCAGGACTCACACATCGCATTTGATTGCTCTGCCTCCTTAGATTATTTCAATCTGACATTTTCTCAGTCTTTTCTTGTTTTTTATGACCTTTACACTTCTGGAAAGTGCTGGACAGTTACTTAGTAGAACGTCCATCAGTTTGGATTTATCTGACTTCTCTTTCATGATTCAGTTGAGATTATGCATTCCTGATAAAAAGTGCTGTAGAAGTGAGGTTGTACCCTTCACACTGCATTATGGTGAGGGTGACCAGCAAACATAGTACCATATGTCTTATTTTGGGTGCTATTAACCTGGATACTTGGTTAAGGTGTTGTCTGCCAAGTTTCTTCACTGTACAGACACTATTTTCCCTTTGTAATTAATAAGTAGTTTAAAGGAGATAGTTTAAAATTATGCAAATATTCTGCTTCTCATCAAACATTTGCCAACGAATTTCATCATCCATCAATGAATATTCTCTGCAATAATTACTATTACTGCTGCATTTACCCAATAGCGATTATTCTATTTCTCTCACTTATTTTACATTCATTAATTGGATTTCTTCTATAAGGAAGTATTTTCCCTTTCTCATTTATTTATTTGTTTAATTATTTAAATCAGTATGGACTCATGGATTTTTATTTTATGAGCTATAATCCGATCACTGTCATTTTTTGTTGCTCAAATTGTTTCATCTCTGGCCTTTGATTTTGGAGTTCCTTAAGTTTGGTTCATAGTCCTTTCCTGTCTTCAAAGCCAACAATGGCTGATTAAGTCTTTCTCACATTGTGTCACTCTGACACTGACTCTCTTATCTCCCTCTTTCACTTACAAGGAGCTTTATGATTGCATTGGACCCACATAGATAAACCAAGTTAACCTCCCTCTTTTAAGGTCAGCTGATTAGCAATCTTAATTCCATCTGCAACTTTAATTCCCCTTGCCATGTAACATAACTCATTCACAGGCTCTAGAGATTGGAAAACATATATCTGGGGGGAATGGGCATTATTCTGTCTCCCACAATAATTATGCCTTCAATGTTAATCCAATACCCCAAGGTTCATTCTAGATTTCCCCTTCTTTATTTGAAACTTCTTTCTCTGACAATAAGAGACCCGGCTCTCATTATCTATGGTATATTTACTTATTTGTTGAATCCTAATATACACATAAGTATACCTGAGTATATTTATGGGTAAACTGACCCATACCCTGCAGAAACAAACTTAGTAACTACAATACAGTATTTATGCACAGTTCATTTTGCCTAATCTCACAAATACAGCCAAAATACTGTTTTCCAAAGTTACTCAGGTTAATTTTTATCTTCTCCACCTCCTTTGTTGTGGTTATATCATTTATTTGCAGCACAGTTTAAGTTCACTTGTTACTGTTCATATTCCATTTGCAGTTCTCCCCGCATCATGGTTGAGCCTAATTATTTACTGGGAGAGATGATACGAGAAAAAAAGGATTTTCTTCCAAATTCAGTCTTACTAGAAAATTAGCTATGTCAGATGTGAAAGACAGGACTTCTTGTTGATAAATAAGAAACCAACTGCTCAACAACAGCTCCATGAATATGTCCTGCAGAGGTTTCAGACTGGTGGACAGCAGGCCAGATACAGCCAGTGGACCTGTTTTCTTTGAAGTGCTATTTTCCAATGGTGAGCAACATTTTTTTTATATCAAGAAATACTCTCCTGGAATATGACCAAGCTAAAAAAAAAAAAATATTCATAAAAATACCAATTTTCACTTGTTCCCTGAAACATTAAAAGAAGTGGTAGCTCCGGGCTCACATTTCCACATGATATTAATTGGCCAGTGTTGAGAAGTGGCTACCTCCTTTACACAGGTTGTAAACTTTTCAATTCACCACCATCTCTGCTACTTCCCAACCCAGACCACTTCTTTCATTTACGTTCTGCCTAGGCCCTAGATGCATTTGAGCCGCTAATAAAGAGTTTAGCATGGATGCTAATTCAGGTTGTGAATTCCAAATCCAAAAAAATCTGAAATCTGAAATCCCAAGCATTTAGGATAAGGGATACTCAACCTGTAGGTAACAAACTCAGTTTGGATTAACATTTTTAAAAGAGTAGGTAACATTTATTTTAAAAGAATAGGTAAAATTTTAGGTGCCAAAAATTTTACTAAGTACTTCATATACAACACTTACATCTAAAAAAAAGCTCTGTGAAGGAGGTAAAATCCTCTCATTTTACAGGAAAGAAAACTGAGGCCCCAAGAAGTTTAATTTGATTAAGATCACATTGCTACAAAGTGACACTTGGAGCAGGGCTTCAAAGTCCTTAAAGACAACAGATGATGAAAGCAGATGGAATGACCACACAGAGGAGATGAGAGAAGTCTGTTCATTGAAAGTCACAGAAAAACTGGAAACAAGAAGACAGTAGAAGATTTGCAGAAGAGTTAAGTAGTACAGCCAAGAAAGAAAACAGAAGAATAGGAAAGTAAAGTTATGAGAACACTCAGCAACAAGAGCAGAAAGGCGAGACTAGACACAAAGCACAAAGCAAAAAGGGCAAGACTACAAAGGGAGCCGAGGAGGTAGCAAGACCCAAGGCAGGCATGGTGGAGGGGGGACGGGACCGCAGGCTCCCTCAGCCCACGGGCTCATTGGATATAAAGCAAAGCAAGTTCTCTAGCTTTCTCCACATTGTACCAAATCATTCTGTTTAACTGATCTGCTTAGTAAATCTGTTTCTGATTTCGTCCACAGCAAT